>JAOBRG010362127.1:25687-42849 GCA_027574985.1 Umimayanthus nakama | reverse complement strand
TTGCCCCGTTGACGGTGTCGTTACAACTAGTACAAACTCAATGATAAATAAAAAACCTAGCCTGCTAGACTTTTCAAAACACTATCGAGTTACCTTCAACCGAAAACATTATTTTTAATTTAAGATAGACGAGTAATAAATAGTTAAAACTAAATCATAAAAGACTGTCTACAGCTATACAGTATACTCTGCGACTAGTCAGTTTCTAAAACAATAGGAAAACAAATGTGGTTACACAAATAAATAATTAGTTTTAATTCTGACTCCTTGTGTTAAAGTTCTGTGTTATTTGTATGTTTCAGTCTTTCCATGAACAGCGACAACTAATAGATCGAGTTCGGCAACTGCAATATCAAACTTAAATTCTTTGAGCCTAGTCCTGCCAGGCTTGCAAAAAGGAAAACCAGCCGACAATCTATTGATTTCTCTATTCATGTAAGAGATGTTAAACTACACGAAACACACTTGAAAAACACTCAATTTGATGACTATATCATCGACCATACACGATATACTGTAGTCCATACGGTTTAAAGCTGTGACTATAGCTACACGCTTTTACTAATAAGAATGAGATAACTTTGATCAAAGCTCATTACAGTTTTCACAAATTCGGTGAAAAATGGTTTTTAACTTTTGTTGTTATTTAACACAAGAAATTGCTGTAGTTTTGCACGGCTTATATAGCTTTGAGTCCTAGTCAAAGATTGATCTAAAACTTGTTACTACATCTTGTGTACATTTAAGCCCCTTAAGCGTGCGAGTCAAGTTTCTTCATGTGACAGTAAGTTGTTTTCAAACGTGAGTCAAAGCAAGGCGAGCCTATACCCATTTTTCAAGGAAATCACTCGCAGGCTTTCGCCTTCAGGAAACGATTTGAGTTGCAAATCTTCTCAACAAATGAGACATCGGCAGTGGAGTTGTGAAATCTTTGCCTTTCTTTGTTTTGGCACGACGCTCGCACAAAATTTCCCGCCCTTACAGCTTTGATGGATCACGCCATAGAGTCGATGGGATTTGTTTTGGTCGGGGTGGTTGGACTGAGTGATCCGTTTGGTTTGGCAGCTTCAGAAGAGCAGGACTCAGGCGAGGTATTCTCGTCTGTAAGGTTTTTAATGTGGCAAGGGATGTGCAGTTTAAGCATAGTTTCTAACTGTTCCTTCTGTGCTCTCAAAGCCGCGATCTCTGCTTCCAAACTGTCGTTTGATGCATTTACACTGTCCGATTCCTGTGCGAACATGCAAATGGAAAAAAGAAATTAGCGCCGTCTTTCTCTGATCATATGATTACTCAAACTGTTCTAGAACTAAATCGCTAATGCTTAAGTAAACACATTCTCCCTGTTTTAAACGCCCCATAGTAACAAGAGAATCGGGTTATGTTCTGGAAAGTATTACCCTGGTCTGGTACCCAGGGTAGGAAAGCATCTTTAATTATAACAATAACAAACCCTGGAGGTCATGTTTTCAAGCTTGTAATATTCCTTTACCAATCAAGAAAGAATTATGCAATTTTCTCCCATATTTTGCATCTAAAGAGAACTAAGTCATTAATTATTTAAAGCGTAGCTTCAAATGTTGCTTTGCTATATATAATATATTTTAAATGAGAACAAAAACAAGGAAAGAACCGCCGTGCAATAAACCCTTATATGGCACGAATCAAAGGGCCGCAATATCCGTTTTGCAAGTGGTTGAATATTGATCAACAACACATGAAAGGAGATTCTGTTTTGTAACTAAATGTAAAAACCTTTTCAATAGTGACCGCATTTTTATGACTTACAAGTACTGTAATTTGAAATCACAAAAGACTTCAGGGTTTTCTAAAACTATATTCTAAAAACCCGTCTTATAATATTATTCACCGTAGTTAAAACCACAATTAATAATATTATATTCTTGTGATATGAACTTCGTAACTGCTAAGAAAACGAAGGTTTTAGTTGGATGAACGTGACGAGCATTGTATTAAACTTCGACCTGTGTCTCAAGCTAAACTCAAAACGGACTTCCGTCAAACCCCTCAAACAAAAAATACTTGGGACTGATTAGAAATTAAGTAAGATTTCATTAAGATACAATGAATTAGTACTAAGCATTCCTAAACTCATAGATCAAAATGTGTTTTACCTCCGTCAGGTACTGCATGTGCTCTTTCCGCCTCTGCCGACACTTCCATGCCGCTATTTTGTTTCTTTCTCTTCGTAATCTTCTTTTTTCTTCCTCCTCAGGAGAAAGCTGAAAATACGAGTAAAAAACAAAATCAGTTTTTCGTTGAAAATGCGTTGTAGCTCGATGCTAAAGGAAGATCGGATGAAAACCTGTAAAATTTAAATGGTAACATGCCAATTTATTTTGGCACGTTAAGGGTAGATGATTATGTGGTAATGATATATTTTCTGTTGCGTCATTTAAAAACTGTGCCAAAATTTTTCAAGTTCTTTTTAGCTTAAAGTTATAAACGAAAACATTAAACAAGATATTTGAATACGCTTGGGCATATTTGATTGTTTTATTCTACCGAAAAAACATATCCTTATTAGTACGCACGTAAACCTAAAAATTTGATCTTGGCCTTCCAGAATTTTGAAGAGATAGTATCAACAATGTCATTATGACAACGCTAAAACAAATATTCCCAGACAACAATAGTCAATAGCTCTCGCACTCACCTGCTCGATCTTCGATTTCTTAGCTTCCAGGTTCGGCATCTCTTCGAGACCCTTCGCGACCCTTCGTGAGCGAATAGCATTGCGTAATTCTAATCGTACGTCGTCGTTTGCGTGTTTGGATTGAAATGTTGGGGTCTGGGGATTGGAGGTGTCCGAGAAATTCACACCATCTTCGCTCGAACCCTGTCAAATGAAGACAAACTATCACTTTCTTGCAAGGAATATCTTAGAATCTGCTGTGCTAAATTCAGATTTTTGCCCCAGGTGCGAGGAGAATTGGGTGACTGACCTAAATGTCAGCGATTTAACCCAATAAAAATACTATATAAAGCAAACTGTAAATTTGAAGCCGTTCTAATATGGTACTAAAACAATATCAAAGCTTATTCCCACGAACTGTGGTTCGGGATTATCGCACAAAGTTCTGTATATTTATATTTATGTTTAAGGCAAGAAGAACGTGAAGTTTTCCGTGTTTAAAGTAAAATGGGCTCTAACAGTTCGTTTCTGTGTTTTTAAAAGCAGCCAGATCGACCGACTGTTGTCACGAGTCACAACAATATTTTGAAGTATTTGGAACTACTGTGCTTTTGGCGCTTAGCCTAAAATATTGACATGTTTAAACTTTAGGTTTCGCTCCAAAACGTCATGAACAACAAACTGAAATCAAATTGAGTTGCGAAAAGAATAATATTCTATAGAACATTACAACAGTCCTGGATTCGCATTTAAATTTTGTTGTGTCAAAACTCCAAAAGGCCGTCACGGTTTACAACACGAGCGGAGACCGGCACACGGGCTGAGTTACGGCAACTTTCGAAAGCACTCACGCACACCAGCTGACCGCAAAGTGTGTCAGAACAACAATAAAAAAATAAAATCTGTAAAAACTTACCGTAGAATCATTGTCAGAGTCTTCATGAGTTGCTACTGGCATTGTTGCTGCAGCTTTGGCGAGGGTTTCAAGGCTTGGTTCGTAGTTGGTCTTCGAGTTTGACTTTGAATGTTGTTCCATCGATACTACGAATGCCCTGTTGTTATTCGTGCAGGCTTCCGAGTACATTTATAAATCTGTTGCACGTGGGCGAAAAAAATGTGTTTGTTATTAATCAGACAATAGATCGAAAAAAGGGTTTACCCTAAGATCGTCTTATGAGTCACTTCTATTTCTGGGAAATGCCCTTCTTTGAACACAGCTTGGATATATACTCTACAGTTGTGCAGTATTCATTAGTTATGCTGATTCGTGATACTATTTTGGGTGTTGAACAATGGAAACGTCATATTCAAAACAACGGCGCTGATTGGCTGAGAACATCACCTTTTGTTTGTGTTTCCGGGTAACCGAAAAACAGATGAAAACAGCTCGGTGCTGGAAGAAACGAGTTTAACTAAATGTCATGTTTAAACTGGTAAGTTTTTGGCTGAATAAGACGGATTTTTTCTTATTCTCAAGATTGTAAATGTCTTTTCAACAATATTGCGAAATAGTTTCAGTTTTACAGCGACAAACATCAGGAAAAACATAATACAAATTAGATTTGAAAACGACGTGATGAAACGGTTAGTTGCGAAATATTCTAGAATGTCAACAGAGTCTAAAGTTCACGCAACGCTTTAACCCAAATAAGACAACAAATTTAATATATGTACTAGCATTTTGTACATTTTAAGTTGAAGGTTTTTCAAGGGCAAAACTTGGCAGGAAAGCGAGCGTACGCGTTTTATACAATATAAACAAAACAAAGTCCGTCACTGAACGCCGGTTCAGAGCGAGTTTCGAGTCGCTCAAGGAGTCCCCCTTCCGCTTTGTCACGCATAAAACCCTCCTTCATCACAAATCAAGCCAATTAAAAGTTTGTTTTAAGTTTATTCGGAGAGGTAAGGTTACGAAAACTGACCAAAGAAGAACGAAGAACCAGCTATTATTTCTTAAGTTTTGGCAAATTCAACGGGCTAAATTAGTATACTCCTACTCCTAGGAGAATAAAAACTATTAGTTTTATAACGGTTACAATTGATGGATAGTTTCTTTTATTATTTTTATATTAATGCATATCTGAGTTGGACTGCCTGAGCTTAGGATTTTCCTGACTTTATTATTAAAGTTTTTGATCTTTTTGAAGCTCTCTCCTTAGATATTATTGTTCTTTCGACTGAAAAGCATGTAGATTGGTTTCAAGTGGAAAATAAAGATCTGTAGACCCTAATTCGGAAACAATATAAATGACGAAAAATCCTTCTCAAACGCACTCTACGAGCAGACAGAAAATATCTATATCGACAATCAGAATTTATAAAAAATGCATTCGCAGTAATGCAGCCCTGCTTACCAAGTACAACCATTCTGTTTTTTTTGGAAATATTTCTCTTTACTTTTAGTCCTGATATAGATTTAAAATCCCCAACTTACGAATACCAGCGGGCTGTCGTATTTTCCCCAAGTTGTTTTACTGAGTTAGTTCCTTGTAAAATCCCACTTCTAATCAGTAACGCTTTAAATAATGGTAGGTTATAAAGCCCACCTCAAACTAAATGGTCAAGTATTGAATAGGTTTGCAAAAAATATCCGCACAAATTTGCTTTGCAATCAATTTTTTGGTGCCTTAAAAACAAAAAAAGGTATTTTTGGATACCAGTCATCGTCTGTCGTATGTTAAAAAACAAAGCATTCCAGTGCATTACGCAACCTAGGTTAAGCTTGAACAGTGCTGTTATACACAACTATAATCATATGTTAAAATTGCGTTTTTCAGTTTCAATTGATTTCCTTGTAACTAGGCTAGTTTAATACACCGACAAAACTGTGCTTATTCCAAAAGTTGTTCGTTTTAAAAGCTCATAGCTAGCACACAGTTTTACTTCCATACTTTAAAACAGAACAGATTTTAAGCAAGAAACGATGACGTATTTCTCTGCTTTATTTTAATTTTTTTTTTATTCGGACGGGGGTTATTCAACTTCAAGGGTCTTCGTAAAACCAACAGTCCGTGGAATATTTAACCTGCCGGCCACGATCTGACAACACCCACGTGTCCGGACATGCGAGCGAAACATTAACCTGCAAGGCCAAAAACCAACAAATTATCTTCAACAGATTTGGTATACACGCATGCTTTCTCGTCTGTTTAGAAAAAAAGACGGAACTAAAAGGAACAGCCTGAAGTATACTGCAAAATCGGGCAATTGCCACAGCGAATTTTGACAGATAGCTTGATACATGCCGCGTCTTGTTTACATTTTTCAAATATTTGCCTGATAATAGGTTATCGTCATGCTTATGTCATTCTATGTCAGAGGTCCAGATACGCTGTACCTAGTACCTGGCACAGATTACCCATCCGTTGCTGGCTTTTTTAAACGAATCCTAAGCAGAATTTGTAGCTTTCAGTAAAAAATTAAAAAGCAAAACTGGCTTTATTTAAGGACCTCTTATGGCTAGTAATTCAGTCCTGCCCGAACGAACCTGTCGAGGCGACAGGTCATGTGTGGAGGCGGGGGCCGTCAATGTTATAGGTTTGTATAATCATGTCGGGGTTTTTCTTGGGCGACACAGGTCAATCGTTACAATTACCGGCGTTCCCGGTACGATCTTAAACGAATCTAAGACAGGGCTACTTCGCTCCTACTTCTATTCAGAAAAAGTTTAACTCAAAAGGCAAAGGCAAGAAACATAAATCAATGTTCATACTTTCTGCCAATTTTTTTGTTTCAACACTTACTCAGTTAAGTAGTAGACAACATAAGTCATAACTAGAATTCGCACGGGATTTGCAGCATCATGCATGACCTGTTTTCTTGTCTAATTTTAGAAACCACCCCGCTGCAGGCGGCCGAGTCACGCGACTGAACTGTGCTGCATGCATTCTGTTTAGCGAAGCATTACACTGCAAAAACTGGTTACTTTTGAATTTTTTTCATGATATTACTTCACTTTCTATTTAAATCTTTAGCTTTGTGTTTCTGCAGTAAGTCTGCGTTGTTGCCTGACGTTTGTGAATGTGATTGAAGGGATTTATTGACGTATCTGCAAGTAAAGTGTCATTGAATAAAGCGCTGAAACGTTACCTGGGTAAACGTTAACTGGGTAAACGTCATATGTAAACGTCAACTGTAAACGTCAACTGTCGAGGTAAAATGTTGAACACAAGTAGGCCAATAAAGAACTTTTATGCGATAACATCCCTTTAATTGCATCTTTTCAGAAATCTCAACCATAGACTATCCCGGTAAAGTTTTACTTGGATGCAAATCTCAAAATGGATGGCTTTACTGGTCTTGTGGCATAAAGTACGTGGTAGTTGGTACTGAATTAACTTGGCATAAGACAATGACATCTATTCCTAATATTGCGTCAACAGATGAATGACGGCGAAAACACTGAAATCTTAGTATATCAAATAATACAGATCAACGTTGGTTTAGAATCAGTCGATGATTTCAAAACCATTGAAATTCTCTTTCGTATGTTAGACAAAACTCTGATGTAATTTCTTACACGAATAAACACTCAGAATACTCGTCGTTTTTTTCAAATTATAAATTAAAAGTTGGTAATGTATCCGCTGAATGATAAGTAGTCCGAGTATTAATAATCTATTATCATTTTTTTTTTCAAAAACCTCAGCAAAATCTATAAGTAAAACGGACCTCGGAGATGCAAGTTAGAATAACATAATTAAATTGTTTATGTGCCTATATCGGATTCTGAATGAAGACAAGCTCCAGCAGTTTAACCTTTGATTATAAATGAGAAATGACGTTTGTTCAGTCGAGGTATACTTCATTTTCATTATAAAAGATCGCTACTGCCGGAAAACAGATAAACAAAGACGGAGTTGATAATTAATCGTGACGTATATCCAGGTGTATTTAGAGATAGTCAATTTTCTTTTTTCTGTTTGTTACATTAGTTATATCTTTTCAGATTGATATTGTTCACGAAAAAAGGAGTAATCATTTCCGTGTACAGAAATAACGATTCCCTCAAATACATAGTACATACTCAAAGTGTTATGATATTCGTATTCTCATAAAAATTGAAAAACGTTTTCAGTGTTTGACCGACCTGAGAATAACTAACAGTTAATCTAGGAGACCGAGCGCAGAGCGCGAATCTGTAATAGTAAGCTATTAATGTTCAGTAGGTCGAGTAGAATAAATGTTTTATTAAATACAACAACAAATTATTGTTTATTTGAAAGTAATTTGTGTCTGTTGAAGCCTCAGACTCAAAGATATTTTCCGTTTCCGGCGTTTTCCATATATAGTCAATCACTAGAATATGAGCTGATAACCGGTGACCACCGAACCAATCAAATTGCTTGAAATCCAATAACCATTAGACTGTATTTATTGATTATTGGTAGCACGGATTGGACGCGGGGAATCAACTGCTAGTATATTTTTATTTGTAGGCCAAGCTCCCCAAACCGGAAATAACACTTTTCAATGACTCAGTTTTTCTTTACAAGAACGAATAAAAAAATTGTGAGGTTCATATTTACCTAAGTTAAAGAGTAAAGTAAAAATAATTTGAATGCTCAATCTCTTTCTCGTGATCAGACCCACAAATCTCAATTAGTTATTTGATGTATAAAAGATAAGTGAGAATATTTAGAGGTCGCTTTAACTTGCCATAAGAACTTTGCACAAAATTATGTGGTTCTTAGTTAAAAGAGATTTGTATAGCCAATCATATGCACACGTTTTTTTCTAAGTTATGATGAGCATATAACTTGGGAAGACTTGGTTATGGTTGGCTCTGTTACACTGCACAAGGGGGGGGGGATACAAAGGGGCTGGAGGGAGGGGGACATAAAGATGCGGGAGGGGGAACATAAAGGGGCGGTAGTTCGGAGGAGGAAATAATGGGGCGGAAGGGACATATAAAGGGGAAGGAGAGGGAACATAAAGGAGTGGGACCTCGGAGGAGGAAATAAAGGGGCGGGAGGGGGCATATAAAGGGGCAGGAGAGGAAACATAAAGGGACGGAAGGGGGAGGGGATCAAAGAGGCAAAAGGGGAACATAAAGGAGTGGGAGGGGAAGGGGACCTAAAGGGTTAGGAAGGGGACATTGGAGGGGACATAAAGGTGCGGGAGGGGGGAACATAAAGAGGGCGGAAAAAGGGTAGACGGCAAGGGAAACAAGAGACGCCCCGGGTTTCCGAGGACAGTTCTGAACATGCGCGAAGGTCCAGCTACTAGAGCAGATTCAAATAAGACCACCGGAATAAGCCTGAAACTGAAAGCGAGTATCGAACTCTGGTACTAGGTTAAAAAGGGACTTTGTCAGTCCTCTTTGTTTGCGAGTGCTTTAAAGAAACTCCTCCAATATCATTGAACTTATTCTAATTTACAGAACTTTACGTTCCTTCGGTAGTGTCATTAGAAACATTTTGGTGAAACTCGCGTCTCAGAAAACTCTCCTTTTTAAAAAATGAAGCGTTTCAGTCGAAGTGCCCAGGTGTTAACTTGAAGAGAACTTGAAGAAACGTTATCTATGGATTCGAACAAAGGAAGTCCCATTTCGAGTAACGAACGGTTCAATGATCAAGTGTTTCCGGACATGTTTGCAGTGTAATGAGTGTGTTTTTTGTATGAGCCACCAAACAGTCGGGCAGCGGTTCGTTACAACTGAATGATAAAACAATGGCAGTTTGAAACCAGCACGGCAGTTTGCGATTTAGCACAGTACAGAAAACGCCCTTGAGAGAATTTGAAACTAATATTACTAACAATATCATTATTATAACCATTATTAGTGTGGTTACTATTATCATTATTATTATTATTATTTATGTTATTATTATTATCATTCAAAATCATTCTAGTATCAACATAATTATTTTCATATTATCATTATCTTTTATAACTACTATTATTGTTATTACTTTTGTTATTATTATTATCATAAATCGTTTCAGTATCAGTTTTACATCATCATTACTATCATCACCATCACCACCATCATACCATCATCTCTATCATGTAATCATTACAATTATTATCATTATAATTATTATTATTATTAATAATATTATAAACATATTATTATTAATACTTTTATTATTATTAATATTAATTTTACTTCTCGTTATCACTTTAGGAGTTTCAATTTTTAAAAATAAGTTATTTCGCGTTGCCTGGAATCGTTCTAAAACTGATATTTACCCGATTAAATGTCTAGGCTCGGGCTAAAACAAACTTTCAACATCTCTGACCTCTAGTAATTATTTAGCGCGATTTATGAGGGGCGTTTAATTGTATGAGGTAGACATCACGAAGAAGTCATCAAAAACATTCTTTCCACAAACTAAATTGAAAAAATATAGTTTTTAGTCAGCACCTCCTAACCTGTTTTAGCATATAACTGGTTCACCTTCTGATGCCATATCGAGCATTTGTTGCGATATCATTCTATTCGGAAGTTAGTTGGCCAACCACTGCTGCGCTCCTTGGTATCATCCGGACATTGCACAAAGTTTGTACCGTATATTGCACCGTACTTCAAATTGAAAAGCATTCAACATATTCAAAATATTGTTAATTAAGCTAGAGGGAGTTATATCGTGATATCGGCGAGGCGATTGGGCCGATATCAATGAGAGGGTCGAGGCTTCGCGAACAGAATTTAAAAGACTGAATTTTTAGCAATATTTTATTCCGACTCGTAGATATTGGTTCAGAACAAAAAAGAAAAAGAAACAGTAAATTTTAATGAAGAAAAAGAAAAATCAGCCAAAATCATTTAATTTTCATGACCGATTAGCACAAAATTGGGGGAAACTTGCACTCCGGCTATTCAGTAACCGCAAGAAAAAGAGTTTTGTCAAAAAAGCGCAGTGTCCTAACCTTGACAATTTTGCCTTTCTTGAATTCAAACAAACTTTCCAAGTTTTATCAATATCACACTGAAGCGAAAACTGTCCCCGTATATAAAGTCGCCGGTATATGGTTTTGCGCTTACCAAATATCAACGAAACGTTTGACTCACCGTAATGATTTTATAGCCGTGTGCTCTTCTGCAAGCTCGATTGGAAACTGAGCTGTTTGATATGAGCTCTGTGTTAAGTTTCCTTCAAAATGCAAAATTAATTCCACCCACGTCATACACATACTGACATAGAACATGATACGCCTTTGGACTTGATATCTAAAACATTTCATAATATCACGCGCTGAGAAGACTGAAATGCCGGGGTCGAAAAGGTGAGGATTCTTTTGCGACGTGAAACCTGGGCTTCATCCTCTGCGGTAAAGAAATACACACCTTAAAGGACCCTGGAGGTCCTGCAAACACTTGTTGATGGAATAAACGTTGCGGTGACGTCACAAGTGACGTAGGTATATTGAGAGCATCGCTGTTGTTTGATTTTGATCTATATCATCGTACGTATATCAGCATTGATATCGGGTATGTGTAATACATTACCACCCTGGAAATGAAAACTTGATTCCGATTTAATGTAGCCGAGCATTTCATTATCAACAACAACAGCGGCAGCGATAGTAACTCGACTGATCTTAACTTGAGCAAAGAAATCAAAAGTGGATAAAATGTTTAAAAAATATCCTATGTGATTGTGAAAATACATGTAGCATCAGTAACGCAACGCAAAGGTTTCACTTAAAGAACTTCGTCGAAACTTTAAATTTCAGGTAACAAAACTGCAATAGCAAATATCTTTTTGCTGGAGTGAGTATACGACTCGCCAAAAAATCACTGACACGATTAGGTTAGCTGGTAAACTGGTAAATTCGAGTACGAGGTCGAGTTACTATGATGTATTCCCTGACTTCCGGTTTCTCGATATGACTCGAATTCGTCAAGAGTCAACTTAACTCAAATACTCACTCGGGTTATTGCCTCAATCTTAGTAAAACTAAAAATGAGCATCAAAGAATAATACTGCAAACTATACAACTACTGCTGCGTTGTTTTCGGATTTTTTAGCACAATAACTGTCAAGTCCTGGACATTTTCTAGAAACTCTGCTGGTTGGCACAAATCTTACAGTGCAAGCAGAGATTCGAGAGGGCATCTCTCTTTTTATTTAGGACATGAAAATGCACCCACATGATATTTTGCAAGGTTGTCCAAGGTGACCAAGGGGGCGGGGAGCGGGGGAGGTTTACTGTTAGTCTCTTCATCCATTTGCAAACTAATTTTGTCAATAACTTTTCTGATGTCGCAATGTTCTCACGTTACAGGTCAAAGGTTTTGCACAATTACAGCCTTGTCGCTGTAACAGCTGAGAAAAAACCTGAAACAGCACTGCTACAACTGATTGCTCCGCATATCATACGCCACAAACTGAAACACGCAATCACGCAACTCAAATTATGTCTATTCAAGGTATTTTCTTAGCTGAACTGTAGGAAAGAAAATATGTTTCCTCCACTGAAAAAGGGTTACTTTTTATGGGTGTCATGTGATATGGTTATCAAAACGTTTAACTATTAAAGCTCGTTACAATCTGAGAATTGTTCCACCACACACAGTCTCACAATATCATAACCCCTTGTGGCTTGTGTCAAAAATTTGGAACAGTAGCTTCGTGCTAAGATTCGTTTTCTCTTCCAAAGTTAGCTGCAAAATTAGCCAATAAACGTCAACTGCTGATTTAGAAAAACTATTCCCAAATCCTCCTGTAGTATAAGACAGTTTGGTCGTCTTCATCTATTTTCAGTGAACAAAAATAACGCCGAATAAAACAATACGCCGCATTATTTCCGCCAATATATGTAATGTGTCGTCGATCGGTGTGCCGCTCGCTTTGTGTGATGCTCGATACGCGATATACCAAGTGAGGTGCCTTCGATCATTGTTTTAAAGTGACAGTACATTGTTGCGTTCTTTGTGACGCAACTCAGGACTCATTGTCACTTGGTACTGATCGAACATGACCCCTCGTTTCTCTCAATTTTGGATTTAGTAAAACCTTGAGCGAAAACAATACATATAGAAGGTAACCTTGATAAACTGACGCCAATGCGCAGGTAACATGACAAAAAAGTTACAAACGCGGGAAATGAAATGAAAAAATTAAATGACAAACAAACAATTTTTCAGTTACACGCTTTTTTTTATAAGAACAAACTTTATAAGAATACCCAGGCTGAGGTTTACCCGAAAATTACGAACAAGCTAAGAACAACCACCAGGCTGAAAATTTGAATCAGAAAAGTTCAAGAAATTTATTTAATCCTTGTACACAGATTGACATGTATGGGAAAATAAAAACTGTCAGAATTAAGCTTGGTAATCGGGCGGTGTAAGAGTGCTCGTCAAGTTTGCGAACGCTGCATGTAGTGACAGTTTTAAGTTTTTCGCTGGATGAAACTACAGCAAACACAAATTTCTTAGTGCCACTTTACACGTATTGTTCCAGGAACTAAATCACTTTTTAGAAATATCAGGAAATAAGAACAATTTAAGAACAACTTGAGGCTGAAATCGCCATAAACTTAAGAACAGCACCGGCTGAACCGAAAGCTACTGGTTCTTATAAAAAAAAGCGTGTACACTTACATCGACAAATGAGACGACGGACTAGGGCCAGCAAGCGCTCGCAGCATAACGAGAGATAGTAAAAGAAAAAAGCAAACAGTTCTAGTGCAGTCAGTCGCGCGAGGTATTACTCTAGATATATTCAAATTGCTTTATTTGCTGAGATGAGAAGTCATTGCTCATTATCTATTTTTAAAACAACTACCTGCAGGTCATTTATTATCTCATTTATTGAAAAAGCTAATTAAACAGTCAATTAATTTAACCAGTTTCTGCTGTAGCGGAACGAATTTTCGGTAGCTGTTAGATTACACTCTTCTTTAGACAATATGAAATAGTCGTTGGCTCGGGTATTATACCGCTTTTTAAAGCAATATACTATTCAAACAAGACTGAAAAGCCCTTCTTTTCAACTGTCCAACTTACTTAGTTTAACAAAGCGTACCATGATCAAACACGTGTCGCTGACGTCATCAGCTGGTCACCAGACCGTATATTGCGTCATCGGCCAAGGTGACGATGTATGAACTGACAACGAAAGCGTTGTTATACAAAAGCGCAAACTATGTTTCTAACGTCAAAAGCTGCCCCAAACTTTGTGAATCAGCTTCTTATTATCATAAACTATCGCAAGAATGCTTTCTTGTGTGTATGTATCATGTTGTGACGATGAATCATTACAACATGACGCGTGAAGGCTAAATCCGAAAGTCGCTTGGTGTTGAGCGAAACTTTTCAGGATTTTTAAGGGAATATTTTTTAAAGGAATAATTTAATAGATCGCTGTCAATATCAGTATTTTAAAAGAAACAGTGTAAAATACTGGAACATAAAAACAAGCGAACATCAAACTCAAAATGTTGGCCCCTGAGTGAGCTTTTCTGTGAGAAAACAAAGACCTGCTCCGACGCATAATTTCCCATGCGTGACTCACAGCCGAACACGCCATCATTAGCATATTTAACTAGTATTTTCAAAATTAACTCAAATTTTGATAGCTGGTGAAGCTACAAAGCTTTTAGAGTTATGTTTAATTAATAGACATAGTTTGTAATGACTTACTCGCACGTCTTTTGTCGATACCGCTACTTTGGGTTGTTGTATTTTATACAAGGTAAGGTTTTGAAACTTCTTTTAAAAGCGCGCAACCTTCGGAAACGGAAGCAGAATTGCATTAGAGGAGTCCCCCTTCCGCTTTCATGTGCCTTCTGTCCATGTTGGGCTCGACGCCGTCGACGGACACGACGAGAACCGGACACGGAAACAATTAGAGATGTGTGACCGGGCATGGTGCAAGAATCCTTTCAAACTTCGACTGAGTTCCGACTAGCGACTCGTCATTCAAGAGCTAAAAGTTTAATCTAGGAAAACTTTACTTTGAAAGAAATGTTAAAAGATGGTTTGAACAACTTGGGTTAAGTTATAACTGGAGAAATTTAAAATATCGTTCTTATGGATCAATGATAATATTTTATGATGAGTTATTAATATTATTAATACAATGAGTCACCCTTGACAAAACCCTAGCTAAGGTTTTACTTTTGACAACTGTTAAAGCCGAATGGCAATAGGTTTTCTAGAAATCTAGGTGGTGGAAATACGTAAGTATTTTATTTCTGCTGCAAGGTCTTTAAGGTAACTGGTTTTGTAGCCACTAAATTAATTGGCACATTTTTTTTACTCACCGATGTTGCCCTTGTCGGCTTGTGCACTTCTCTTCGGCTATGAATCCGAATGTGAAGTGCTCTATTTGATGTGAGCTTTTTGTCAAGTTGAAGGCAAATTAAATTCCACCCACACACAAAAAGCAGATCACGCCCTGAGACAGTGGAAAAATTGACAATCAAAAATCTGTTACGAAAACACTAGGGTAATAATTAATATGCACCCTGAAAGCTTTGGACAAACAGCTTTCATTCGAACAAATTTCATTTGACGTCAAGCATTACAAAGGACAGCTGGGAAGAATGCAAACTGAAAGCAAGATTTCACTAAGCTTTCTGTTTGTTCTACGTATCTCTTTTCATTGCGCATTTTGATTCTGCTCGCGCCAATCAACAGTTTTTTCCCAACCCACGCTCGACTGCGCGGCTCCCAGACTTTCGAAAAATCCTTCTCTTGATTTACCCCTCGATGCGATTCTTTGTGTCATGTGTTATATTGTGTAGCAAATAACTGAGTGAGTCGACTTGTTGCAAGTCTGCGTGGCTCAAAACTCGGCGAAGTATTTCGTCAAATCATGGAAACTTTAAACATGCTTTGAGTGCAACCAGTAACGCAGGGCAGAAGAAACGTAACAATTAACAAATAAACAACTCGATCATTTTCAAATCGAGATACAAAACAATTTCCTGCCACCCCTTCACTCAAAAGCCACACCTGCACAATGGGGCAAAGAGGCCATTGTTTCGCTTCAGTGCAGCTAATGACAGCTTGAAAGGCCTATATCATCAAATTCAAAAACAGATTAATTCATGATCTACAAACTGTCTAAAAACAGCGCTAAATTTTTCTAATATTAAGTTGTTAACTTGAAATATTCTTGCCAAAGCCCTTGAGGTTGATAATGATTTACTGGGTTTACTCATAGTTAGTCTCGCTCAACTAACTATGGTTTACTGTGTGGCACTCATCAGGGTTCAGACATGGTCATGGGTTACACAATTTTCATGTTCTGAATGATACCGCGACCCCTTAACCGCAATGTTTAACAACCAAATTTCCCTAGAAATATAAATTTCTGCTTCTAAGGGCAACTTCTAACCAAAAAAACGAATGTGTCCTCAAAAAAAGCCTTTTAAACTCTTCTTTAAACTGTTTTTTGCCACGTGTCGTCATAGGTTTGAAGAAAAATACTCATACTGGCTGTGTTTAAACTGATCAAAATCTTGACGGTCCCATAACAGTTTATTAAAAATGTATACATAGGCGATGGCTCCGAACTTAATTAGTGGTTCAACTAAGTTCCTTGCACTTCATTTCTGTAACAATTTTGCCACCCTGTTTTGCATGTTTTCATTCTCTGCTTGAGTGTTACAATCTTACAGTACTTCAGACCGCCGAGTGACTCAGACATATAAAATTTCATCCAGGGTCAGGGTCAACGCGAGTCATATATAAACATTTTTACCTCAGAGCAGAACGTGACTTCCGGCGAGTGACGCAACCTACGAAATTACTCAAGCGGAAGGAAATGACGTCATCTGAAATTAAGTGATCATCTTGAAAACATCAAAGTGTAATTACAATCACAACAGGATTTTTTAAAACCTCAGTCGGCCTTGACTTCGTTTTCAATTGCTTTGTGAGAAGTGTAATATCATTTACCCATTTGCTTTTTGTTCGTTTCTACAAATTTCTTCTGGTAACTCAAACTTAAAGTAACTAGTTATTCAGTCTTTTTGGATAAGAACCATATTATGTCTTGTCGGATACATCAAGTAATAAATCATTAAATGTGTTGTAGATGGACCATATTACAGTATACATGTACTTGTACTTGTTGTTCAATTGCACCAAAAAAGGCTCCGTTTACACGATAACGGGCAGCAAAGTTTATACATTTCTGATCGTTACAATATCAGCTACTCAGGAACTTCCTTGTTGTTACTTGCAGGCGGAGAAAAAGCCGATTTTCTGTTTTATCCAGATATAATATCTGCGCCATTTTTTAATAAAAACTTTTGCTTGCGAGAGTCTAGGAAAGAATAACCGCCCCGTTTCCACGAGATTTTGACCGGCATGCAGCCCAAGCTTATAATGCTAAACTTCAAAGCCATAACAACTTGTAGTGGGAATACACCCATTTTTCAAAAACCTCATAAAACTGTTATTTATTACTCGGGCCGAAGGCGCCGAGTTGAGATTTCGGCTCCGGGTTTTCTTTTTTAATTTTTGGGGGGTCGAGCATTTTTAAAATACTCAAGCTTCCATCTCATATGTAATATAGTTGCCAGAGTTGTTGCTTTGAAAGGC
>JAOBRG010362116.1:0-12511 GCA_027574985.1 Umimayanthus nakama | reverse complement strand
TCAGTTTAAACCCCCCCCCCCCCCACCCCACCCCGGGAAAGTCTGGGGCATTAGCCATCAAGCAAAACCAAACTGTGATAATGTCCCACCTACGAGGGTCTTCGATTATGTCAAACCCCCTATCAAACGTAAACAAATTCCCTCGTCCTTGGGCCAAACTTAATACAATTTCTTAAACAGGATAGCACGAGGCGCAGTATATTTCTCACAATACTTTTCTTCTGAGTTCTCCGACGCGTTTCGCTGTCTACTACATAAATAAAACTTAAATATGATTAAAAATAATAATAATAATAATAACAACAACAACCACAGCAGCTGCAACAGCAACAACAGCAGTAGCAGTACAGTAGTATTAATACTCAGCGTATTATTATAGATAATGGATATACCCATTTGGTACTCTATCGTACAGCTGTAGCAAAGACTGCATTTGCTGCAAATGCTGTCTTAACTCCTGCAGCTGCACGTTACGTTTACTATTTATTTTTCTACTATTACTATTACTACAACTACTACTACTTGGCTACTACTACTATTACTAATAATAATTTTCTTTTTATCAATAATAGTATAATAATAATAATAATAATAATAATAATAATAATAATAACAATAATAATAATAGCTGTTACTATAACATAGATGATGATAAACTGATAACAATAAATGTAATGATAAACACAATAATAATAATAATAATAATGATAACACTACTACTGCTACTATTAATAATAATAACAATTGCACAAATTTTAGTTTAGTTTGCACCAGTGTTTAAAGTTTTCAGCAACAGCTAGCTATGGTAAACATGATAGTCAGTTTGGTTTTTTATTTTTCCTAAATATAAAAAATTATCAAACTCAGTTTCAAAACTACTAAACTAAGCTCAGAAAGGAGCTACGCCTTTAACATACAACAAGAAAAAGAATCTGAATTCTATTTGCATTTTTGAAATATTTTAATCCTGACTGCCGCCAGTTTGTGAGTCGTCATAACTTATTCATGCAAGATAAATAATTATTTTGCAAGCTGTGCGGCATTTGTGCAGTTACGGTGGGTTCAAAGACGGCTTTTCTGATAAAGTGATTCGACAAGCGAGTTCTTCCCTTGCATTAGCAGACACAAACAATCAGTTCGAGAATAACACGTTTCGTGGAATGTGTTTGACAGGAAACAAGTCGTTTTCACCCATGTTGGATTGTGCTTTCTCGACGGAAGTCACGAGTGCCATGCCACGTCGTCGGCTAAGGTGACGTCATCGTATGACCCAATTATTGGTCCCCCCTCCAAGGAGTATTGTTCAATCCTCTCGGTCAGTACCACGCCAAGCTGAACTACTTTCGCTCGCTTCCTCTTTCAGAATTTGTCAATCTTGCCGGCATTTTTCACTTGATTTGTACCAGATTCAAGCTAAGAAAATAGTGTGGGGACCGACTAGTATAAAACGGACTGAGACAAGCTAGAATGTCAACGATGAATCCCGAATAGTAGGTTCACTTTGTGGTCTTATCGCTGGGCCATTTTGGCAGGGTTTCCAAGCTCGTTTATGGATATTCAAGGGCGACGTGTGTCAGTGTGGAATTTTTGATTTACCAGCCACGTATTTGCTCTCTTTTCTCTTTAGTGACTATCTATTCAAGCTTCTACTGATTGGTGATTCTGGTGTAGGAAAATCATGCCTTCTACTACGGTTCGCGGTTAGTAATTTTCAGTTTGAAATTGTCGTTTCTCTCCAATTTGTATCTGCGCAAGTCGTACAGGGTTGCTTAATATCAACTCGAGTTTGACTTTCGGTAGAGTGTTAACCCGCTTCCTGGATGTGTTTTTATTTTCCTAGGATGATACATACACGGAAAGTTACATCAGTACAATTGGTGTGGATTTTGTAAGTATACATCGATATTTGTTGCAAGAGTACAAGTCTTGTATTGAATTTTGTCTTGCAATTGCGCTTTGCTGGTGACTAAGGACGATTTGCAGACACTGCGTAATTGCAAATACTAAAATTTCCCGTCTTTTCCTCTCTTTTTAGAAAATACGAACCATCGAATTAGATGGCAAGACAATAAAACTGCAGATCGTAAGTATACTCTCAAAAAAGACAGCCAAAGTTCTAAGATGTCTTAAAATGTCTTGTATTTTGCCAGTTAAGGTCATTACGTTTTTTTGGGTTTACGTGTGCAGAATGCTATGTGAGTATGTCATCTTGAGGCAAATTTGTTTTACCGGGGTTTTTGGAGGATTTATTAGATGTTGGTTGTTTGTTCTTTAGTGGGATACAGCCGGCCAAGAAAGATTCAGGACCATCACTTCGAGTTATTATCGAGGCGCCCACGGCATCATCGTCGTTTATGATGTTACAGATCAGGTTTGTACACGTAGCGAACTCGAGGGAAGTTTGCTTCCCTCATTCAGTTTAGACAATTATGCAATCTCTACCAATGTTGTTCAACAATTCATCATTTGCTACTTGTATTTTGCTCAAATAACTGCATTATATGGTAAAGATATTCATAAAGTAAACTGTGTCCTGGAAATAACCCTCCATTTTGACTGTAAATTCAAGATTGATTAATATTTTTAGTGATTTTCTTCAGCTTTTAAACAAGAAAACAAGGGGTAACGGTTGTACTAGAAACTTGGTTCTAAACACTCGAACATAATCAGGCACCTGTAGTTTTGTTTAAGTGTGATGTAGAAGAAGAAAGGAGTGAATGGTTGCATGTGTATTGTTCTTCTGTATAAAGTCCACCCGAGGTCAAGATACGCTAACATATGAGCACTAATTGTCACATGAACAGCTTATTCACAAATTGTATTATGTCGAATGTTCAGTTACCATCAGTGTGCGTATGTTGTTTTTCTTAGCCATTCAGAATATTGTTTTATATTGTTTATTTCTTATCTTGATAACCACTACCTGCTTGATACAACACATTTAAAAACAACTTGGTGTGTGGTGTGGTGGACTCTCACTTCTATTATTGTAAGGGCTGGTATTGCTAGTAAAAATGGTACATTATGGTTAATGGTTGAAAAAAATCCAATGTCGACCAATAGTAACTGCAGTAAAAAAAGCCATGGTATTAGTATTTTAGTGGGTTTTCTACTTTTGCAATTTTGAGTCCTTAATTAATTACTAACATTTCCAAATACCTTTGGAAAACAGTTGTCCCATGGTATTAAACTATTGGTTGAAGAAAGTTTCATCACCAAAAAAATTGGTTTAGACCTGTATTTTGTTATCAGTGTTGATTCATTATCAGGATTATAAAGGTTGTTTTCTTGTCAACACCGAACGATAAAAGAACTGTTTTTCAAACAGACTAGTTTACAAATACGATTTGCCTGCATATATTTAATAGAATTTTATTGAATCTTTTTAATGTTTCTAGTATATGTAAATTTGTAATTCATGTATGTATGATACATGGAAATCATTAAAGAGGATTGTTGTTGTTGTTGTTGTTGGAATTCGACAATTTACTAGGTGATCATTGAATGTTTTGTTAATGGTTCAGTAACTATGATTTTTTTTTATAGTTGTTATACTAAATAACTTCCCCTCATACTGGCTTGTGACAGTTTTGTGTCGACGATATGTACCCTGTGTGACAGAGACACATTTGTAAATTTCTGGCAACATTGGCCAATTCTTAGAGCTGTCCAAGCTTTTTTTATGTGAATGTGTGTGGTGTTTGATTTTTGGTCTTTGTCAGCTTCTTGACAGAGAGAAGCTTTGTAAGCTTCAGTGGTGCTTTATCAGTTTTTGCCAAGCAAGAAAACATAGTCTTCATTTTGCAACAAATTTGAAACACTTGTTTGCAGATATTTGTAAAACTCCATATAGGAAATATTTAATTTGCAACAAATCCTGGAGAAATAGATGGCCTAATAAAATTTCTCTCTCTGAATAAGTACATGCAGCAGTCTTATAAACTTGATGATATAATCATAAGTTATGGAGTTAAACTGTGACACTTCTGGTCAACAAAACCAAACTAGAGTCACATTAACAGCTACACACTTCATGAGTGTTTCAGCAATTTCATTTCAACTGATATCATTTTAATAGTGTGCACAATGAACTGGAGGCATTCATTACTTGTTGAGACCCAAACTCTACAAAGCTCTGTTCATTATAAAACATGATCATGTGTCTTTATAAAGGTCTTGCTTGAATGATGCAATTTCCAGTTAGTTTGACAATAGCAATATATAAAACAGAACTGCCTTCCAAACACAGTTCAGATATTTACAATATCCCTTGTGACTATCGATCCTTGATACCTTCGGCCTATCAGAGATTGTAGTATGAGAACCAACCCAGTGTAAGCAACACCTTTAATGAAGCAAAATGTCTTCAGTTTCGTCATAGGTTCATAGTACTCCATTGATAGGACTATTATAGCAAGGCAATAAAAACAAGGAGCTACAGTCTTTATGAAGATTATGTCAGTCACAAGTTTGAATAAAACATGATTTTTGCTTTACACTGTCAGAATCTTTTGTGATACTCTCGTGTTCTGCAGGGTTTTTTTTTTAGTTTCAGTGAATGATAGCTAGATTCTTTCATTCTACCTTTTGAGAATGTAAGTTTTAGAAAGAGCTTAAATAAGACTTGCAGAAGGAAGAGAATTTTCTTGGAAGTTGTTATTATGAAATGGAAAGTCTGCCGGTTTGCAGAGACTTTGAAGATGATTGGGCATTCTTACATAAACTGCAATCCCTTGTGGTGTCTTATTTGATACATCCAGTTTTTGTAGTCTTTTTTAGGTACCCTGCCATTTTTGTAGTAATTACTCAAACCATGAGAGAACTGATGAGTTGAGATTTTGGTTCTGTTCTTATTTTTTGTGTCTGATCATTCTATAAGCTAGTGTTTTCAGTAAATTGAAGCTTCCCATAAGATGAGATATCATATTTGTTATTTCTAAGCCTTAGGTGTTCTACTAAAGTGAGAACAGTTAAGAAGCAAAGGTCTTGGGATTCTGAATTTACTGCTGTTGACAACTTAGGTTGCTTTAAAAACCTAAAAAAATTGAACTATTTGACATGAAAAATAGTGTATCTGAATATCTTAAAAGATCAAATGTTTCTCGAATCTTGGGGAATTGAAAATTTAGACTTCCATAAGCCAGTGGCAAAAATGGCCTCTGCAACCTGGACAATGTGTAATTTGTGCTTTTTGGTGAAGACTTGAAACTTTCCATAACAATGTTAGAAAGTCTTTGCTATCAATTTATCTATGGCATCAAACTGATCTGCAGTAGGTCAGAATTCTGTCCGACTGTCACTATTGTTTAATGCACGCTTAATAATGAAAGGTACATGGGATTGTATAACTATAACTTGCAGTTTACAAGTGAGATCAAAGTATACAGTGTTTTAGTTTACTTGAAATGGCACAAGTAAGGCCATTAGTTTTTCCTCTTGTTTTTTACATTTTTTTTCTGCTGTCATAGATTTAAGATTGTATTTTTTTGTACTGTTTCGTTTGTCTGATGGGTTGATCACATTTTTTCTAATGTAAGTACCAAGCAGTTGTGAGAAATTTCAAATCCAAAATGAAAATCAGATGACCCATGTTCACTTGTACAACCAGTTTTCTTTAAATAAATTTATTTCTGCATACAACCTACTAGTCATATTTAAAGGTCAACTTGAAGGACTACTTGTGAGCAAAATTGTAAAAAGTTTATGCACTTCTACTACAATATAAATGCATTGGTTTTGCGTAGAATTTTGTTGGTTTATGTAGGTTCTGTCATTGTTTTGTCAGAAAAAATATTATAAAGTAGGGTTTACAGTTTTTAATCACATTTAGCAGATGTATGTTTACAAGTGCACTTATCTGCCTAAGTAAATTTGAAGATATCTGGAAGCAATTGCAACCAAGTGGTTGTTAGCTTTCAGCCCCAAACTCTCCAGGCTTACAAGGTTCCGAGATACAGGTTGCTTTTTCTCCACTTTTGTAATTTTGCATGTTGAAGAAAGATTAACATAATTTTTTACACAGGACTTGACATGTTTTGCCTTACTTAGATCATACCTGTCAACCTTCCCATAATTTACGGATTTAAGAATTTAGCTATATTTTTCAAAAACCTGAATTACAAATGAATCCATTTGCAAAGGAGCTTTGGATAATTTTAACTGTACCATCTTCTGTGAGAGCCTTAAATATTCTTTTTTTACTACGGTACCAGCTGGCAAGTCGGCATGATCTTTTTGTTGTCAAAGCACACATCGTTACTTAGAAATGTAAACTTGATTTTAAGGCTGTTGTATATTTTGATAATTTGACAGCTTTTTAAGGTTGTGTATGTGATGAGTAATGTCATTCAAACCTATTTACCACCTTCATTCAAGTTTTACGGTGTTAGATCTCTTTGCAAAATACTCAGCAATGAATAACCCTTTTTTCATGAGACCACAATTTTTTATTCTTTAGGTTTACAGATTTTTAATGTGATGACTAGAGGAGATAAAGAAAAAATAAAAGTAAAATTTCAGTTGCATTTTTTTTAACTATTTGTTTGAAAAATTTAATATTGGGCAGGAGGAGAAAAGTTAACTTGATTGGACAATTACTGTTGTGAAGAAGTTTGTGTGTAAACAAACCTTCGAGCTGGAAGGCTAGTCGACCTGTTGCTCTCTTCCATCAAAATGTCAACACGATGGTTTACTTGCTTGTGCAGGAGTGGGGCTGTTGCTACGTAGCACAATTCAGTATCTATTAACGTCATAAGCATCCAGACAAGCTTGCCTCACTCTAACATCAAGTTTTGACTAATCTTTCACCGAGACAAGCAAGGCCACGCATTCTTCTTCTTTGTCGGAACTTCTCAAATTTAAATTTCTTTTTTTCCTGAACAATAACGTTTGCAGGTCTTCTCCCACTTGTCTCCCGAGTCATATCCAGCCTTCCTCCCTGGCTTGGGTTGCTAGATGAGCAGGGTTCTCAAAATATTTCAGAAGAGAAGACTAACCATCAAGAGGAGGTGGCTAGGGAAGATATAATGATATTATTTCTAGCGCTAATTTGTGGTATATGGAGTGATTTTGGCACTTTTGGAGGCGGCCGGCGGCCGGCTGGTTTTGAGAACCCTGGATGAGACATTGTCATTCATTTATACAGAGGCCAGCTTTGCCATGACCATTCTTGCACTGGAATAGAGATCGAGAGAGGCTTTCCATGCTTTTAGACAAGGCCAAACACACTGTTGCATTCTCCAATGATCAACTCACAACCACATTTGTTCGATAATCCAATCAAATTTGATTATGAAATTGAAGCATGACTCAAGATGTCCATTTTTCGATTTAAATTTGAGAAGTTCAAATAAGGAATTGCTTCAAACTTTGAACCAAACCAAATCTTGATTCTTAGGCAAAATGCTTGACCTGGTTTGATTGTAAGATGCTTTGAATAATTCAGATACTAATTAGGAACATAAAAACATCAAAAAGGAAGGTTGTGACAGGCACCAGATGCATACATTTTCTTACTTGCAGGGGAACTTTCTAAGCTACTTTTAGGTAAGGTGATATTCTGCGAAAAGGTGTCAATGAGACTAACTGAAAATTGTGTTCATTTCTCTCCTTCCCCTGCAGATTTACAGTGTCCCTGTATTTTTCACTTGATCACAAACCTAATTGCTCAAGTTGGTTTTGTGTTTTTTACTTGCAGGAATCGTTTAACAATGTCAAGCAATGGTTACAAGAAATTGACCGCTATGCATGTGAAAGCGTCAATAAACTTCTTGTTGGAAACAAAAGTGATTTAACAACAAAGAAAGTAGTTGATTACACAACAGCAAAGGTAATTTTTCAAAGTACTTTTAATAGAATAATTTGAAAAATGTGAAGCCTTTCTCTGAGAAAGTCACTTATGGTGATAAATCTTCCTGTATGGGTCTTGCAAAATTTGGGTTTTAAGACTGCAGTTATATGAAGAAAGAGTAATATATTTGCCTGGTCAATTAATGCATGATTTTCTTTATAAAAAGAGCTTTCAAAGGTGATCATGGCTCTTTGTGGTACATGTTTGGAGCTTTGAAAACTACTATATAGTCTTTCATGGTTTGTTCATTACTGTGTTTTAAACTTTCAAGGCCTGCAAAGTTTTGTTGCACAGTATCACTAAACATGTAGGTATTGTAACACACACTCTGGAAATATTTAATAGTGTTGCTGATTTATGTATAGTGATAAACACAGCAATTCATCATACAACTTACTATTACAATCATGACTTGAGTAAGCAATCTATACTTTTGTATGACTGACCTGAACAGGAATATGCTGATTCACTTGGAATCCCCTTCCTGGAAACAAGTGCCAAGAATGCAACAAATGTTGAACAAGCATTCATGTGCATGGCATCAGAAATCAAGAATCGCATGGGCCCCTCACCTGCACCCTCTGGACCAGGCAGCAACGTGAAAATAAACTCCAGTACACCAGTGAAACAAGGAGGAGGTGGATGTTGTTAGTGGCAGCTCTTAGAACACAACAGTTCATATTATATATAACTCTTTATTGCAAAACAGAAGAGTAAGACAAAGTCAGTCTGGAAAGGTCTTCTATTTCTACACCCTATGATTAATGAAAAAGACTGGACTTTTCTGCCCAGGGGTACAAGTAGGAAGGCCTGTGATTTCATTGACAAATAAAATGACGACTCTGCGCATTAACTTTAACATTTAGTTCTCCGTTTACATATGTATGAAATTCAGGATTTTCACTTTTAAAATCTTAATTTAGTAGAAAGATCAGAATTTTTCTAATGCTATGGAACATGTGCATAGTAGTAAAGTGAATCATTGTGTGTGGTAAAGTCTGTGCTTGACCAGAAATGTCTGAAAAATAGATGTTCTGTGCATCAGTATCTTGCAAAACCTTTTTGAGGGCTATTTTGAAATAAAAAAATTTATGTCCAAGAAATGAGTATTTAATCATAATATGTTGTATTTTGAGAGTTGCTCAGTTAGAAACAGTTCCAAGTCATTTCTGGTTTAGCACATCTCAACTTATTTTCGCATCAACTCAGTTTTTCTGGGCCACCATTAAAAAAATGTCTTTAGAGGTGAAATGGGCAAAATAACATCTTTGTATTTACATGTAATGTTCAACAGATACTCCATTGCTCTGTTGTAATTATAGATAATGAAAAGTTGAATAAAAGTGTGAAAGTAAGAGGTTCCTACATACTTGTTTTGGCTCTCTATAAGTAACAGAGCTAAGAAGGGTGAGATTGGTGGGGTGGCTCTTCCTCAGTACGACATTATGTGCCAATAGATCGTTTAAAGTCGTGTGAAAACCTAAAGTATGCACGCTGAAAACTCCATAAATGGAAAAAGCAGGTTGAAATTAGTAGGTACTGCAGATTTAGGGACCTAATGGTTGAAACGGCGACTCTCCTGCATTTAGCCCATCAGCCCTCTTCACTTTACTAGTCCTAAGTGTGGAAATTTAGGGCCTATTTTTGAATTTTTTGAAAAGTGTAATACTGGCCTGCTGTGCTAAAACCCCCTAAGTTTAAAAGAGCACATGGGATCGATGTCAAAAGGAAATTGAAGCCTGTCCATTGCATAATTCCTAAATTCCCCTCAAATTTCTAATGCAACAATTTCTGTAGTAAATCGACACATTTTTGGTAGTTAACTTTCGCAAGTTTTTTTTCCGTTTCTATAATTTGTTACTGAGTGCCATAACCGGGTTTTCAAAAGCGGGGGATAGGTCTAACCTTCGGGGAAAAAACCCAGATATTTTATTGCAAGGTGCTTCAAAACATCCTTTAGTTTAGAATCCTTAGCTAGTTGCATAGCAGTTACGACTGCGAGCAGAATCTTTCTGTTCCTTATTTTTTAGGGGAAACGTTCAAAAATCGAGTGGCGAACGAGTCGGCGAGAGTGTTATCCGGGAAGATTGACTCCTTGCCCGATTCTGAGGAACAAAGAGATTGGTCGCAGTCTACATCAAAGTAGTTGGCTCAGATAGTGGTTCTGATCAACACCAAATAACTCGCACTGATATTGTATGCAATATTCATCGTTGAGAAAAGGTTCTTTTTGTGCTCAGCACGTATCTCAAATCTTCATCCCGTGTACGAGGAAAAACTGTGGTACATCGACTTGCGTTCATTAGCTAGATTGTATTTAGCTAATACCAAGTTAAGGCTCGGTTATGACAGACATCGAGATGCCCTGCTTCTATTTTCTCCGTGCATATGTTTTAATGTTGGGGTTGGATTTAATGAGTAGGTGCCCAACGGGTACGTTTGTCTGCTGCGGACACAGTATTACACAATTGATATAACTGCACAAATACAGTTATAACTTTGGCCCTGTTTACATAGGCCGGGCTTTCCCGGCTTTATTGTATTTTGCCGTTTCGTTTACATGTGAGCCGGGACAACTTTTTCTTTGTTTTGTACATGTAAAAGGTTTTAGCCATGATGACCTTGTGCTTTGACGAATGTATACGCATGCGCTGTCAAGTGTTGTTGGTGACGTTGCCTCGAGCAGGCGAGGACAGCCCTGCCCATGTAGACAGAGCCTTAGTGATATTATAGCCTGCGAAGCAAACGAAAGTAACCTCGTTTATTTTAATTGTCTGCGCACCATCCAACCGTTTCTCTACGGTATCAAGCTGTGTGACGCGCGCGATACCAAGCTGCGTTGGATAGTTTATCACGAAAGTTAAGTTTTATAATGGCTTTCACGAAGGTTCAATGTCACTGCTGCAAGATCCAAGAGCTGTTACCTGTTTCCAGCTGGAGCTCAATTGCAAATATACCAAGCACTGGTGGGAGGCAAGAAAATGTCTTGAGGAAAACGGAAGCCACAAAATTGAAACGTTGCGGGGAGATGCAGCGAAGTTCAGCAAGATGGACAACAGGGAAATCAAATCGAAGAGCAAGTGTGACCAGCATGCTACGGGAACTTGGTTGGCGATCCCTCGAACAGAAGCGTGTTGACTCACGACTGATTCGCCCACGGACTTGCACGTTTCACAGTGATCAGCTACGCTTCCCATCGAGAAGATCAGGAAAGATGGACGAACAATCCTTCTTACCTTTGCCTTGTCATACGACCTCGCACCGCCTGTCCTTCTTTCCTTAAACTATATCTCAGTTGAACAGTCAACGTGTTCAAGCTTTTACTAGCTGTAACCCTGCTGATCAGTTTCCCAAACGTATTTTTGCTTTAAACCACGCTCCTGTAAACCCGCTTTAGTTTGTTTTCTTAGTTATTTTTGTTTTTGCATTGTTTTGCTGACCACCGCTCAGCTGAAAATCCTCCTTGGAAGGGTTTTTAAAATAAATAATTAAATAAATAAATGAATAAATAGTTAGAGGAAAAATATAAGATAAAGACACACTTCTTCTAATACTACTCCATCGCTGTCATTGTTTCCTTAACGTGGAGAAAAAAGTATTTCAGTAGTTGCAACTGATGAGATCAATATAAAAGACAAAGAAAATGAAAAATCTGCTCAGCTTTTAAGTAATCTTACAAACAAGCAGACATGCAATGTCTTAATGTCTATAATAACAAAAAAGCCCTTACATCCCAATTTAGGATACTCAACGCGGAGATTAGGGAAATATAGATCTGCCACTCCTGTACTTGATACCGTTTACCGTTAACGTTATTACATCTAAAACAAAGCTTTCTATGTTCCATTACAATTTAATAGACAACAACTTACTTAATCCTCTTCGTGCCCTGTGACACAAAAGGACAACACAAAAGATTGCCAATCGCCCCTCTTTCGCGCCAAGTGTTCAACCAGGACCAAAAACAATCCATTTCCATTCATTTCTCGTTCGAATGATCTTTTCCATTTCTGCTTAGGTATACCTCGTCTGCTTCCACGTGCATTTGGTGCCAATCTGGTGTTCAGAGAAATGGAGAAGTACTTATCAGAGATGGGGGTGGAACACAAGCTTACCGCACCTCTTTGGCCAAGAGCAAGTGGAGAGGTTGAGAGACAAAACCGTTCTTTGCTGAAGGCCATGAGAGCAGCACATGTTGAAAGGAAGAACTGGCGGACCGAGTTGAACAAGTACCTACTTGCATATAGGTCCACGGCACACACCACAACTGGCAAGAGCCCAGCAGAAATGATGTATGGTAGGAACATCAGCACCAAGTTACCTGATATTGGATAATAAGGCAAGGTTGATGACAGTGTGCCACTACAACAGACAAGAGACCGGGACGCAGAAAGGAAACAAGTTGATGCTGACTATGCAGACAAGAGACGTCAGGCATTAGAGAAAGATTTAGAGACTGGAGATTTAGTACCGCTTGAGAAGAAGAAGGAGAACAAGTTGTCACCGGCTTATGAGAGTGAACCGTACAAGATTACAGCTTGCTAGGGAGACCATATACACATAGAATCGCCACAGGGTGTAACCAACAAGCGAAACATTCAACATCTGAAGAAATACCACTCAGCTGGACAAGACGAGAATCACACCCCAGAAGCACCTACA
>JAOBRG010362105.1:0-12513 GCA_027574985.1 Umimayanthus nakama | reverse complement strand
AGCATAATACGCATTGACCGACTATGCTCCTGAAAGTGGCTTACTATGCTACTAGCAGTGCTCAAAGTTTTTCCAAATTATTCCAAATCATGAAAGAATTTCAAAATTCAGTTTTCCCTTGATTTTCGAAATTATGCTTACGAAATAACATATATATATATATATATATATATTCTGTACATATTGGCGCGCAAAAACGACACCGAATTACGATGTTTTACAAACTAGCTCTTGCTAGCTAGCTTTAATACGATGCTTTTATCCCCACCTTCGAAAGTTTATCTTTTAGTTCCCCATTCATGATTCATGTTTGATGTTCTATACCTATATACTCTTTATGTTTAACTATCTGTTAGTGTTAATGGTGTATTATTGTTGATGTATTATCCAACGCCAACCAATTACAACCCCAAACGTTTCTCGCTGGACCAAAGTCACTTCACACAACTCGTTTCTACCATTTAAAGTGGCTTGTGCTACTTTCATCTAACAAAACTTTGATATATTTTTTGCTGTAAACCGCGCGACAATAAAGCAACAAGTTATCATCGTTAAAGTACAATTAAAAGTTTTTGTTATGAAAAGCAAGTCGCCCCTTCCCACCTTAGTTAGTGCTTATAGAAAGGAAAAGTCCTTACTTTTGTGACAGGTTGGGCTCTTATCCATATCCCACTGTCTGTTCGCTTGACACGTCACCATTCGTTTGCCGCGTAAAACGTACGTCGAATCGCACCTGAAAGTGCACCTACTCTCGTAGCTGGAGTTTGTTGTTTGGCACAATGGAGGGTATAGTGAGCCGTGGACAGGCGGAACAAGGGAAGGACACTTTACTCCTGAGAAAAAAAGGGTCGTCATCGTCATCTCTATTGTCGACATTTTCATCAACTACTTTCTTAATTTTGTTTCACCGAGCCCGTGTAAAAACAACAAACCTAACAGAGTTACAGAAGCGACAGAAGTCATACTGCGATGGAGTACACGTTGTTTTTTTAAAAGCCAGTAAGTTTTGGCCGAACCTCGTTCTTCTTAAGTTTTTAGGAAATTTCATCCTCAATTGTTCTTAAGCTGTTCTTGTTTTTAAAATAAATCAAATAAACAACCACAGTAAGAAATAACTTCTAAAATATACCAGATATGTCTAACTTGTGGCCAGCAAGCCAAGTAAATTGCAATGGAAACTCGATCGATGTCAACACTTCACATTTGGAGTATTTCAACGCTCGATACAGTCGAGTATGAGAAAAATAAGCTAATTTATGAAGAAAAGTAAACTTTGCATCTATGATTTCAAATCCCAGCCTGGATTGTTCTTACGTTGTTCTTAATTTTGGCCAAATTTGAGCCTCGTTGTTCATTTAAAATTGTTCTTACAAAAATGGCGTGTAGCCAAACTACTCCCAGCACTGAAGGAAAGAGACACAGTGTACACGTTTCAAGCGAGCTGACTCCTGGAGACCTGCAATCGTCGCGCTCTTCTTGTACAACACTACAGGCGATGTGACGCTGACAAAAATTAGCCGAGAAAAGAGTTATTTCCCCGATTTTGTACAATATCCAAAATAGAGGTTCTTCGTCCTTCATCAGCCTTGGATATGTTCTTAGCATGTTCGTAAAATTTGAGCATTTTTCAGCCACACATTTTAATAGAAAGAGTGGCATACTTTTAGAATTTAGTTTGCGCAAATACATAAAATGATCATATCCATACACATTACTTACTAGTACAAATAATTATATGTGGTTTCCATCGTCGATTGTCACAAGTTTGTAAGGTGACGTCTGGATCAGCCAGCTCCCAACCAGGTTTACAAGTTGTTTTACAAACGTCACCGTGTTTCGATTTCTTCGCAATAAGACAACTGGGCGGACTGACCTCTGCACCCATTGTCGTGGGTATTGGGTGTTCACACGTTGTTCCTGAAAAAAGAAGTAATGATTAATAAATAATGAAGGAATCAATCCTAGTCGAGGTCAATTGATGGTATTGACGATGTTCATGATTTTGATGGCAACGCCAATAAGGATGAACTAAAATTGAAAATGGAGGCCAAGAAGATGATTACAATGCTGATGACAATGAAAATGATGACTATGGAAAAGATAACGATAATGATTTAGAGGAAGAGAAGGAGGAGGAAGAGCAGGAAGATTAAGACGAAAAGAAAAATAGGTTAAGGAGGAAACGAGGAGGAAATTACGTTTAGGAGGAGGAATTGGTAATAGCGACAACTATGGCGAAGAGGATGATGCTGATGTTGATGAAGAGTGGGACGACGAAGAGGAAGCGGAAAAGGAGACGATGATTACCACGAATCTATATGATGGCAGAGAGAAACAGGAGGATGTGGTGAGGAAGGAAGAAAAAGTCAAGGAGGGAGAGAGGAGATGGATGCTGAGGAGGACTGGAGGGTCGAGAATGAGTTGGAGAAGAAGGAACAGAAGGAGGGAGTGGAACTGAAGGAAGAGAAGAAGGCAGAAGAGGAAATAGCTGTAAGACACCTTTCAGTTAGCACAATCTGAAATAGAAGATTTATGTTTAACCAAAGTCTTTTTCTAAAGCTAATTTTTAAGTAAATTTTAGTCTGGAACAAGGAAGTTAGTCGAGTATGCACGAACCAGCGGTACATTCGCACCAAACAATTTTAGATAGATTTCTGACACGATTAACATTCCCCTGCGAGGAACTCCCAATGAAAAAAACTGAGCAGAACAGCTGTATTTAATCTCACGTTTGCACATGTAATTGTCGACGAACTGGAACCCTCGCTTGCAGTCGCATCTATAATATCCGTTTTTGTTGTTGCAGTTTGTTGAGGCCTTGTCACATTTACTTGTACCTTCAGTGCATTCATTGATGTCTGGAAGAACAGTGGAAACAGAAACTAACCATCAATATATACATATACTGTTTCAGTTCGGATAAATTAGTTTACACTAGAACTTTTCAACGTAAACACAAGACAAGAAAACGAGTAAGCCATGCCCACACCAAGAAGAAGTTACAGAAAAAGATCTTTTGAATATAGCGGTGCAAAACGTTTAAATGGCTTACTATCGTCCCTGCGAACGGTCTCGGCGCTACCATCATTTAAATGAGAAACCTGTCCGCTCCTTTCAGCACCACAAACTTAGCAAGTATGTAAAACAGTATTGAAGAGGCTTTTAAAAATTTATTTTTTCAAAAACTTATAACTTTACACGTATTATTGATAATTTTTACCGTGTATAAATAAAGTTTGTGTCTATGTCTATGTTAACGTATGCTGCTTTTCAATGGGGTTGTGAGTACAAAACTGTGAACACGTGAAGTTTTATTTGTGGAATGTGTTTTCAACCCGGCCAGCTGGAGGGCGCGGGCGTCCGGTTTATCTGATGATTTGAAATGGAAAAAAAGTTACTATGTTAAGCTATAATTAGTTGTACTTTTTGGGTATTGAGACAAGTCGGATAGTTAAAGCTACCCAGAAGAGGAACTTCACTTAAACAATTGGAATAAACAAGTTGACTCAGTTATAGAAACCTGAACTAAAATGAACAAATTAAAAACTTAAGTTTTCAGGTCTGAATTTGGCATAACTTGTTTTAAAAAATAAACGAGTGAAGGCTTCCTGAAGTGTGCAGGAGTGGTCAGAATACCATTAAAGTGAGTCTATCTCGTGTTTATGGTTTGAAGTCAGTAATTTACCTTTGCACTGAAAACTCCCAATCTTCCTGAATCCTGAATGGCATTCGCAGTGATATGAGCCGGCGGTGTTGATGCAGCGGTGTTCGCAGTTGCCATTTTTGTTGGGCCCACTCCCATGCAGGCACTCGTTGACATCTGTCAATCATTTGAGAAGGCCAATGAGAATTGTCAAGGGGACTGTACTACTTCAAGCTTTCTTTAACTATTATATTGTGGGAAGGATCTATAATATTGGAAGGATAGGGCCAAAAGCACATCATGAATCAAGAATAAACGAGGTTGAACGAAGTGTAATCCAAAAACTACCAACATTTCTGGAAAGAGCACACTATAACTAGGGAAAGAACCAACTTTTAGCTTGCTACCTTGTATAGAGGTGAAGTTATTGTTTGGTAAAAGTCAATGTTTTCGAAGAGTTTTGTGTAGCAATATGCACATTTTGCGCTTGCGCCCGGGGAGTGCAAGTACTGTACAACAGTTCGTATCGCCACAGAAACGTCTACAAGAAGTTTAGTTTATAGTTTGATATAACTTCGCCTCTATGCTCTTTCCGACGATGTTGACAGCTTTTGATTTCAATTGGACCTCGTCTTATGTAACTGGACACGATCAGTTAACATATAGTGTCCAGCCACCCCGATTTCGGCGAGGAATCCCAAAATTTACGTGAGAAACCCGCATCTCTGAGCGGGGTAGAAAAAATACGATTTTGAAAAATTCTCAAACAAAAATCTTGCATTTCAAGAACTTGATTTACAAAAAGAGAGGATGAAGTAAGGATTAATTTTTATAACTACTTTCATATTAACAGTTGACTGAGAAATGGGGTTTGCCGAGCCTCCAGATCCCCAAATTTTCCGTCCATCTCTCCCCCCCCCCCCAGCTCTCGGCTTTGGCTCCTCGCCTCTACCACGCTCACCCCGCTTTAAGGAAGGCTAGAGGTTGGGCACTCTGGTGAACAAATATTCCCCAGTTGCTTGCGGCGAAAATCATTTGAGCCTCGTATATTGTTGTTATTATATAATAGTGAGGGTGATTGTTACCTTCACAACCGTCTCCATACTTGCGTTTAACGTATCCTTTGGGGCAAAGGCAGCTAAATGAGCCAATCGTATTGTGACACGTGGCAACTTTGTCTTTACAAGCGTTTGAGTTCCGGCACTCGTCAATATCTGGAATGAAATAACAAAAGCATCAAGAATATTTTTCAACTTAAGCGAAAAATGCATGATGAAAACATGTCTATGTATAGCGTGCCTAGCTGGCAGACTTGTGAGAAGGCGAAAAAATCGATTTCTGGCGCCGTGTTAAGGCGTGCGTCCAATACGGCGCCGGATCAAGTAAACCGAACAATTCCCGACTTTTCCGGTCCCTAAAACAGGACCGCCGGCCGCGCATGCTATTCATCGCACGGGTGTATCTTTTCTAATCTTTGAGAAACGGGTGAAAGAGAAACGATTATAACTGCATGTGTTAACACTGATCTAGTGGTGTGACATCAACCCAAAGGCCTGTTTTTCTTTAGTATATAACTAAGGAAAAGATAAAGAAATGCTTGGTGTTTAAAAGTGAAATACAACTATGACCTGTACATTTAAAAGTGAAAAGCTGTTTCTATTTGAGCAAACGTTGTCATGTTGTGCAGAGCAAATTTTTGATAAGTGTTAATCTTTTCTATTCTTGAAAACTAGGTCATAGTTTGCAAATATTTACCTCATTTTGGAACGGAAAACTTAGGTTTCTCTGGGTGAGCATGTGCACGTCGTAGTTTGGAGACGAGAGTCAACTTACCACGACAGACTCCGCCGGCTGTGGTCTCGAATCCTCCGGGGCACTTCACTATTGGAATACAATATATGTTTTAATACAGATTATCATAAAATTTATACACTTTATCAAAATCATAGTCACAATCACAATCGCAATCATAATCATAATCATAACCATAATCTCCATCTTAATAATAATCTTGCTAATGATCTTAGTCATCATCATCATCATAATAAAGCCACTAAATTTGAGCTATAAGTCCCCATAGGCCGTTTAATCGCAAACGGAATGCGTTAAGATATCATTGGCTGTATGAAACATGGTGTGGTCTCTAGTTAGCTAAACTTCACCATGCAAAAAGGATTTTACTTGACTCAGGGTTCCCAAGCTTAACTGGATGTGAAATTGACGGGCTATTCCACGATTTTCCACGACCTTTTCGAAAAAATTCAAGGACCTTCTGCGCCATATAAAATTTGAAAAAACTATTTTCGCCTTTGGTTTTTGGGACAATCTGTCATATTAAAAAAATGCTCAAGAACTTCTATTTTGAGTTTGAGAAACTCGAATACTCAACTCATTTCAGGATTTTTAAGGAATTTAAGCTGATTTTCAAGGACTTTCCAGGTTCTGAAATTAATATTTTTTTGTCAAATCAAGGACATTTGAGGATTTTCAAGGACCGCTACTTACGAGGTTCGCTGCTATGACGCAAAACCCCGCGCAATTTTAGTTTTTACAATTGCAGTTGGAAACCTTTGCCTTCGGTAGGTAGAGATCGTTATCTATGCAGAATCAAGTTTATTGCAAGCTAGGGAGAGTTTTGATTATTTTAAATAATCTTTAATTATGTTTACGCGATTAATTAACGAGGCCTACTCTAGCCTCAAAGTCGCCGCGACTTTATGCGACGTGCATGAAACATTTTAAGTCGATTTAAGAATAATTTGGTAAAAGATTCCTAGCCTATGTGACAAGTGTACAACTAAAGGCGATTTTGGAAAAAACAACCTAAAAATCGTTGTGACTTTGTGCGACTTAAGGCAACTTTGTGCGACTTTACTGGACTAAAGGCGTTTTTGTGCGACTTGAGACCACTTTGCACAACTTGAGGCTACTTTGGGTCCCATGCTAAGCCTTTAATGTTAGGAAGACGGTGAGTTTTTTTTTTCTCTTTTGATTGACTTGACGAGTCCAAAATATGAGCTAAGTGCCAATGATGCCGAACAAGCGATCTTCTGATCATTACAAGCAATTTGTTTGGTACTAACTGGCCAGCGTACTTACAAGTTATTCGTGTCCATGTGTTGTGCGGAAGCAAGTTGTTATAAGCAAAAACTTTTATCTTTCTGTTTTCCATGTTAATGACTACGATCTGAAGAAGAGAAGGAGTTTGTCAATAAACATGGTGTACAGTGTATTCACAATGTATTCCAAGATACCCATAAGAGTTCACTGTTTAACAAAATGGGCATATCACACAAATGCAGTTGAGTGTGTCTTCTATGGGGTTTGAAAAATTATCCTTTAATCTAAAAAGACCCCCTTTACCTATTGGTTTGTCCATAATGTTAAAGCTGATCAATTTATTCTAATATCGTTAAACGTTTCTTGAAAACAATTTCACTCTCTCTCTCTCTCTTTCTCTTTCTCTCTCACTTTCTTCTTTTTATGTAGGAAGTATGTCGGTGATAGACCTAACCTTTCGCGGGCTCCAAGAATCATCGAAGCCACTTGTTCTTGATAAGATTCTCACAAACACTTGACTTGGTTCTCCAACATCGACGCTGTCATGGACCTGGAAGCGTTTAACACTGGAAATACAACAACACAGCGTTTACTTTTTGTTACCGGGCAAACACATTTTAATAAAGTCCTTTATACTGAGGCCATGTACGGCCGAGGTCACCGATCAAGTTTGACTTACCTCCGACTGCCGAACTCCCCGTTCTGTGGGTAAAGGTCGTGCACAGATGTTATGCCTTGCGGACCCTGTATCTTGATGCTGACTCGATCTCTCGTGCCGGCGTTCCCAGTCTCGACCACCACGAAGTACTCTGTATGATTCAACACATTGTTACTATGCAGAACAAAATCAGAATGGGAGGGGGAAGCAAGTACGCTGTATTGACAATTGTCAGGGAGGAAGTCGAGGGGAGGGAAATCTAGCAATGGGTGCTGAAGGGAAGACCAAGACAATTTTAACTTACAAGCTTTGTTCTAGCAACTCAGTGATAAAAACAAATTATACATCAAATCAGAGTTGCAGTCCAATTTCTAAAAAGCAGGAGTAGATAATCGCGATTTTGTAAATCAGTTGCGGAAACTATTAAAAGATGGAATTACCAAGTAGTAACGTAAGACGCATTTTAACAGAAGCTGCACACCTAGCCCTGCGAGCCGGCTCATTTTTTGGGAGGGGGGAAGGGGAAAAAAGAGGGGAAAAAGAGGGGGGAAGGAGAGAGGGAAAATCATTTTCTCTCTCTCCTTCCCTCCCCTCTTTTTCCCCTCTTTATTTTTCCCTTTCCCCTAAAAAATGAGCCGGCTCGCAGGCTACTGCACACCTGCTTTTCACTGTTGAATGCCACGGAACTTTATAAAGGGCTGCTTATATATCGTCGATACCTTTTATAGCTGGTTAATTGGCAGGTGTACGATTAGCTGCTCAGTTTGTCAACCCTTGGCTTTGAAATCTCAGCACAGGTTTTCGTTTCCATGACAAATTCATAAGCCTAAAAATGTTTTATTATCAAACTGCAAAAAACTGAATTCAATGAGCACCCCAATGTTTTTCATAGGGTTTGTAAACTAGTTTTGATATAGAATATGTTTAAAGGGATATTTAAAAAATTAATTTAGAAACTAGCCTGCGATCAAGATGATAAAAAAACCCGGATGAACTGAAAAATTTCACAAAGCCTTCGTGAGATAACGGTTTTATAGCTTATCGGTGTTTATCAACTGACCTCACCGTGGAAATTTACAGAAAAGAACTAATTGTTTCTCAATGAAAGTCTGGTTTCATAAGACAATTCTGCATTGTCGTGTTAACAGGCAACATTCAAAGATCAAAACTAAGAGGGTGAGAGGGTAAGAGGGCATGCAAGCAATGACCAAACTTATCGTTTTGAATAGAGCGTTTAATTTTTTGGCTGAGGCTAAAGTTTCTTGAGTATATTGAGGATTTTATTTCATTCTCAAATGTTCTTGAAGTGTTCCTAACAGCGATGCACATGCTTACAGTGCTAGGACCTTTAGCGAACATTTTTGTTTCAAGAACCAAAACTATGGGATTCACTTCCATCATCTTTCACTAGTCTATGTTTTGTAAGCCTCTGGAAGCTTCCATTTATAGAATTAAGAAATGCTTTCTTTCTACTCGTTTTATTGAAACTAATTCAAATTTTACACGTGTCGTCTTTTTAAAATAAATATAACAACTCTATTTGCATTTGAATCAATTTGTTCAGCTTTTTATTAAAAAGGCAACGACACAATTCCTTTTATAAAAACATTTCACTTTTGAGCAAGGCTGACTGTTCTTTTAAGAACACGTTCCCATAAAAATCGTTTTAGGGATAAATGTTTTTCAGCTTAATTGTCAATACTGGGTAAACTTCTGTTATTTTTTATTCGTACAAAACAACCGGAGCTCGAAAGTATAAATACGCGGCTGCACAGTTTCAGTTTTCTTATAAGAACATTTTTTGAAGCACAACAAAGCTCAAACCTGCCCAAAATCTTAGAACTAGCTAAGAACAATCGAGGCTCGGCTGAAACTGCATATGCTTATACTGAAAATCACAACACAATCATATTGGAGTTTCAACGCAGGGCCTCCTGAGTGCACAAAGAAGCCGGTGCCAAAGTTAAAAGTGTGTAGGCCAGCATAAACCTTTGCTGTTGAAAAAAAATAGCTCCATAACAACTGGAACGTTCAGCAATAGCATGAACTCCTCAAATTGCAGTAAATCTAGATAATACAACAATACAACAAGTTTGTACTCTAAGCATTGTCCACTAAAATAGTGTTGGCATCATGGTAAAGTTACAATCTGATTGAGCACAAGCTAAGAACAACTGAGTCTCAAACCAAGCAAAAAATTAAGAACAACGAGGCTTGGCCAAAATTCACTGGTTCTTGTAAAAAATATATGTGTACCCTGGCTGGCAAGAAAACAACAAAATAAATAAAAACGGTTTAGGACAAAGCAGTACATGTACTGAACACAAAAGGCGATTGTTGCACTGATGAACATTGGCCGAGAAAAAAAATATCCAATATATAAGTGCTTCGCCTTTCCTCAGCCTCGATATGTTCTTAGCATGTTCCTAAATATTGATCATTAGGCATTTTCAGCCTTATGTTCTTACAAAAAGGGTTTGTATCAAAAAAGAGTGTGCATTCTCATACTTTCAGCATAGGCTGGATTACGTGTTCTTTTTCATGTGAACACAAATGATGATATTGTTCGCCTAACAACGCTTTTGTTCCGTGGCCGCCAGACCGTAGATTCGCCCCGCTTCTCCCAAGAGGATAATAAATCCTGATAAAACTGATAAGCATTTTTCAAAACGAAGCGACGCTTAGCCGTCGTTTTGAAAAATGCTTTTAAAACTAACAAAATCGATTTGCTAGGGCGTGGGGTGTATTGTGAAAAAAGGTATTCAATGATTTTGTCGTAAGATACGTAAAACTTTCAAAACGATGTTAATACAAACTTTTGATTGCATTTCTGCAAAACTACACTACTGCTGCAATTTGTTTCTTTAGATCTCAAGCCAAGATTTTTTTACTTGTAAACGGCACGGCACGATATTAATTGTGAGATTTTAAGTAGCACGAGTCAAATGCTTGGCGTCTATCTCAAGTTTGCCGCAAACAGAATACCGGCAAATTTTTAATGAGCGCCGACAGATGCAGCCTTTGTCTGATTGCACCTTCCTTGATTTTGAGAAAAAAATCTATATTTGATATGTGAAGTAGAAAAACAGACGCGACATTTTTTTCGACTCCTTTCTTTCGTGTAGACTGATGAAATTGTACGGCTTCTACAGTATAATTATCTTGGAGTTTGGCTTGTGTTTTCACGAAATTTTGTGACCTCGGGTTAATAGCCAAAGCTTTCGGGACAGTCAATTATCTTAGAAAAACTCGCAGTTAAAGGAACATTGTTTAACTGTTGGTTCAGGTGGAAATAATTACAACCCGCCCTTGTATGTTTGTTTCTTGTCTATTCAATAGTATTGCACGATGTACGCATACTGATTGAAAATTAAGCAAAAAAATGAGGTTAATTCAAATGTTTCAAAACGTTTAAGTCAACAGAGTCCGCTTTAAAGCCCATTTTTTGTCTGCAGTTTGGAATATACCGAACCCCATAACCCACAAAGTGTCACAGTTCCAAAATTCCTGACCAACCACAGGCAGCCCAAGCTTAGAGTTAATGATCAGTCCAGTACTCACAAGTCACATAAAATCGTTGAAAACTGATGCAAACGGCACGAATAAAGTTTCCTGTTCTCTCGCCTCCAAACCGCATCTAGTTGTCCCAGAATGTACGAGGATGACACAAAGGGGCAATAACTGAGCAATGGAAACTATCAACTCCATATGTGTTCTTCTACAAACTGGATTACAAATTTGTTATTGTTCTACGAAATTTTAAAACACTAATTCTAAGCTAAGGTTGCCTGTGGGCTGACATGCTCAGAACCGCTGTAACGATAAAATATTAATTGATAACTACTTACTAGTGGCAGAGCAAGTGCACACTCCTGCTAAACACACGAGAAACACTACAAGAATCTTCATGGCTGGAACCTCCTACTGTCACTGAGGTCAAACTTCTTATGCGCTTCTGTTCGCAAACATCAGCTATTTGTGCGCGTCAGTGGAGTGATTTAAAATTAGCATGATAATGCAAAGTAATTGACTTTTTCGACAAATACTTATAATTTATAAAATTCAGGACGCGAGTAAAGCTTATACAAATTCATAACCCGTCTGCACAAGCGATTACTCAAGAGGAACAAATTTGGAAAGCCCATGAGGGTTTGTAAGTGGCATTGCATAACCAACTGGGATCACGATACAACCTCCAAAGGAGACTTTTTTTCTTTTTACAACAGTTTTTGCATTAGCTTGCATTCGGAGAACTTGCTCCAAGACCATATACTTTTCAGAGTTCTGTCTGTTATCGGCTTAGCTCAAAACAATCAATCTGTGTGAATCAATCCTTTGTCACGTAGGGACTTTTTCAAAAACAACAAACGACGCAGTTGGAGAGTTAGACAAAGAATAGAGAACGTGACAAGGGTTCGGTAAATGTACCTCAGCTCCGGCCGAAACAAAGACAAAACAGACGTCATCAGAGGGAGCTCTGAAGGGGCGTTACACCTGGACATTGTTAGATTTTGACTGGGTCTTTATAACAACTTTTTTAATAAAAGACCGAAGAAATTGATAATCTGTAAGACTAAAGAAAGCTTTTTCTGATACGTTTATAGTGTAAGGATTTCGTCACAGTCCTGCCGTTCGCTTCTGTTTTATAATATTCAGTTATTCTCTTCCATTGCATCGCGTGTTATAATAGAGACTCTGTCACTGTGTGGTGAATATTCTTTCGCTTTGAAACCAAAGGGTTATTGTCTTGTCCTTGTAACATACATCAAACAATTGCTAACTATAGTGAAAGAATGGAGCTGAAGGGAAAATTTGAAGTCAGATAAAAGGCGAGAATTATTAGGCTGCGTCGCAAACACAAAAGGGAAAAGAAAGAGGGAGGAAAGATATATAGAAGAGGGAGGACGCAGGCTAGGGAAATATTGCCATAATCTTCCCCTGCTCCGTTGGCTGCCAAACGCTACACCATAGGAGGGTGACGGGGGTTGGGGTGAATGGGGGGACCCAGTTCTCCCTAATCAGTTAATGTTTTGGCCGATTGTAAGAATTCAGTTAATTTTTTAGCCGATTCTCAGTTAAGAGTGATTGTCAGAGAAAACCAGGCAGATGACGAAAGATGGGGGTCGGCAGAATCTCATTATATTTTTGATGT
>JAOBRG010362094.1:0-12513 GCA_027574985.1 Umimayanthus nakama | reverse complement strand
GAAAAACACTATTCACTGGTTGGGTATATGCTAACCTAGGATATTCACCTCCAGACAAAATTTTCAAAATGGCGGCTTGTTTTATCACTGTCACGGAAGAAGAACTTCGTCAAATGAACGAAAAAGCATCTCATGCCAACACAAAATCCACCTGTTTGGTTAATACTAAAACAACTATCCCCCTCAGTGTCGGTACCTAGTGAAAAATACTCACCTCGCCGCTTCGCGGTTCAGTAGAATATATTTCACTATTCACCTCCACTTTGGGGGATAGTTGTTAATTATTAAAAATTAAAATATTGTAAGTATATTCAGGGTTCTTGCCAGAAAGGTATGGAAATTTGTGTCAGAGGTTCGGGAATTTGCATAACAACGCAATTAATTTGCATTAAAATGAGTTAAATGTGCATAACAACAAAAATCTCATAAAATAACAGGGCATTTTACCACTCTAAAACACTTTGGGGAGAACCTTGACATTTGTGAAGTTTACCAATGCTGCCAGTTTGCAAAGTACAGAAAGACGGAATCCTGTATGTATGTTGAATTTTGAGTAAATCTTTAATGTTAAATGCATAGTTTTGTCTTACACTGTAGCATGACCAGAAACAAGCCATTTGTCATTACATGTCGAATCACACGATGGTCTTGGTTTTCTTCATTTTTGCCTTCAGATTTTCTAAAAAATTTAATCCGTTCAAAGTTTTGAGCCTGGTTTTCTTACTATATAGCTAGTAAGGTATTAAATTTCAGAGTTTCAAAGTTTTGTTGTGCTTATGCCATTCAGGTAAATAAATCTAAGGTATTAATTATGTTTCATTTAATAAAACAGGTCTTGATTTTCTGACTTATGCATTGCCTTCATTGTTGACCTGTAGGATGGTTGGATATCCCCTACCCATTTTGGTTCATGAGGTCATGTTTATACCAACCATCAAGGTAAAAACTGAATGTACAGTTGGTACAACTGAGTTGGGTTTTTAAAGCTTTCCACAATTTACATTACACTGTTCCTTAAGAAAAAATAATACATGCTAATTAATTTTGGTAAATGGTGTTCTAATTGGTTATGATGTCATAATGACACAAGGCTGCTTTAAAAACATCCCAGTTTATCATCTGTTCAATAGTATGTGCACTAATTTTCTAATTACAGTGGCATTGATTAAAAAGATATGAATGACTCACAAAGTCTCAAATGGTTTTTGTGGAAAAAGAAACTTTTAAAAATTATTTGCCTAGATAATATTTTATAATTTTTTTTCAGTTTTGTCACAGGCTTCAAATTTCTATTTTCCTTGTACAGTTTAGTGTGTAGCGAGCAGGTACTGTAGTACTTTCATATATTGTAATTGTATGTTGTCTTTTTAGTGTACATGTAAAAGCATTATAAGTTTCAGATAAAAACTCAACCTGTGGGTAACTAGCACCCATAAAGACCTATTGACAAAACAAATTTAAGAAGATGCACATCCATTTTAATAGGAACCTTGAGACACAAACAAGACTCAAAAATGCCTCTTCACCTAAAAAAAAACCAGCAAAGCAGAGAACCTACAAGCCACTGTTCCCCAAACAAGATCATACAGACCTGACTACCATGAGTTGCTGAACAACATATTAAATATTTTCAATTTTCTTAATGCATTTTTGCTTTGTTTTATATTGTAGTTCTCTACAATGTTGAACTGGGTGGACCTTAAGTATACTTCTCGTGGTATTTCTTGATAAAACAAGTTTTTTAGTGAGCATTTTTGTACAATGTTGGACTCGGCAAATTTTACATTACTCTTACTAATACCCTAATCTAAATGAGAGTATGCAATTCTAAATAGAGCTTATCAGTTGATCAAGACAATTCTTAATTCACACAAGATTTGTTAAGTTTTAGTTCTACACACCAATTACACAACAGGGATCAAACATTTTAGTCCCATAAGATTGTATTTCTACAGTTTGCATATTTAATAAGCATATCTTGCAATCCATGTACTTCAACTTGCATATTACAGACACTGCAGAACTGACAAGGATCCATTAGGTCAGAAGATCTATTTCCTTTTCCTAGCTCCAAAACTGTTGATTTACATGTAAAGAGGTGTAATAGACCCTTTTCACGGTCAGTTGAGGCAATTGAAAACCTGATGTTAGCACTCTATAAGCGTCAGAAATGGTATTAGAGAAGGTCGAAGTTAGTAAGCACCGAATGTTTGGAGATTTAGTATTATAAGCTGTAGATCCTGTAAAGTTTTAAAAACTAAAAATTTAACAGAAAATGTATCGGATTTTTGCATTGGGCCCTCCCAGCCTCGACCCCGTGCAAACTCTCATACATTTCCTTTTAAAACTTCGGAGTGTTTTTTGTTTTAAAAACCTCACTAATATCACAGTTTTCATTATTTATATGTCCCCATGTTTTCGGCACTTATTAACTTTTACCTGCTCTTGCCATTTCTGACGATTACAGAGTGCTAATGTCAGGTTTTCAATTGTCCTAGGAATTGTGAAAAGGGTCTGTTCTAATGAACAGATAAATATTTGGTTTCTTAGTTTTAGTAGGATCTTATAACTACATGACTGTATTTTCAGACACGCAGTGGCCTTGTGGAATCTGATTTCTCAGTCTTGGTAGTCAAAATCCTTAGTATTTTATAAAGCAGTCATTTGTGAGCTGTGCGAACCCATTCAATTCCTTTCAATGTGCCATTAATAAGATGATTGCTACATTGATCATTAGAAACTCGGCACAGATGTGCAGAAGGCGAAATGGCTTCCTCTTGCTGTGTCACACCAGATTAATGGCACCTATGCTCAGACTGAACTTGGTCATGGTAAGCAGGACGCGTGTTAGCAGAGCCAATATTACATTAATTTCCACTCTTATAGAGTCTGTGATATTTCTCTCTGTTCAATCACGGCAAGGTGAGCGGTGGCTACTCTCTGTCTAGTAGTTGCTACGTGCAATCTTCCCTTTCAAGAGTTAACTTTTACTTTAGGGTTGCTCTAGTCTCAAACTCTTTATTTAATACACAATCCTTCGAAACCCTGGAAATTTCTTAGATTTTGCAAGAAAATCTACATTTAGGTCTGGAAAGTCTTTGAAAGAGTTGAAAACTGGTTGAAGTCCCTGAAAATCGTTGAATTGACTGCCAGCTGCAGTTTTAAATAGTTTTAAACTGCTAAAAATTTTGAGACTATTTTTTCATTTTTTTGCTTAGAAACTTCAAAGCTTTTAGTGGTACAAACTTTTTGAAATTATTAGAAAAGGTGCTGGAAAGTTGTTGATTTCCCAAGGATTCTGGTGACATTTAACATCAGCTTTGATGGTTTTCTGACAATTGCCAAAGTTTTCCAAATGTTGTCAAGGACTTTTGAAAATGTTCCATTCTCTTTTCCAAGTTTTTCAAGTTAATGAAGCTCCTAAATGGCAGTGCCATTTTAATCAGAACTCAATTGCACGAACTGTCATGTAACAGTATTAAGAAAACACTTACAATCAAATACCAAATTAACCAGAACAAAATAGTTTTTGACACGTGAAAGGCACGTAAATACATGTACTGGGTTTTGATTTAAACTGATCACACGCCTGCTTACACGGATTTGTTGCAAGCAAGTTGCAAAAGGTTTAACATGACAATTTAATCAAACATGGCAGCAGTGCTTTTAGCCCTGATCTAATTTCTTCTCTGTCTGTTTTGTGCACTAAACGAATAGTAGTTCTCCATTTTTTTAAATTTTTGTAGAAATTGTTCACCTTGAAAGTGTCTTTGGTTCAAGGAAAAAATGTTGTGCGATGGTGAAATCAGCGGTTTCCAGTTGTGCCTAAACTGACAAGTTTGTTTGACCGGGGAGATCTTTGAGTTGCTTTGGCTTTCCTGCTGTTGTGTTTCTGAATGGCATTAGTATGTCAGACAGTGTACAGAAGCAGGTTCCACTGGAACTGGCAGCCATTATTCCATTTTGAAAACCATATTTTCTACGCATGATTCACATTCGAACCTGAACCAGTTCTAACAAGAAGCTAATAAACAGCCTCAATCTTTTTAAAGTAAACTGAAGTATATAGCGTAAACCTCGATCGATATGGAATTCATAGCCACTTCCAAAATAATTACAAAAATGTATGTTTTTGAAAAATTTCACCAAAGTTTTGAAACAAACAAAAAAATTTTGATTAAAAAAAAGGACATTGCTCTCAAAAAGAAGACTCCTGAAAACGGGTTAGTATCTCTGTCAAACTCAATATTAGTTCAAACTTATTTGATTACTCAATCGAAATGACTTGCTTCCTGTTGAATTGCTCTGCAGGAACATTTATAAGAGGACTGGAAACCACCGCAACATATGACAGCAAAACAGAAGAGTTTGTCATGCACAGCCCTACACGCACAGCATGCAAGTGGTGGCCAGGAAACTGTTGAGTTTGATGTTTTTGTTTTATATTTGGTTTAAGTGCAGAAGTTGATATAGAGGATTTTTGGAAGTGTATATATTGTCAAAACGTATACATGTGAGCACATCTTAACACTTCTGAATATTTTATGAAGAAGTGTCTGGAGACAGCCGCGTCTGGTGCTCATAGATGTCAAACCTTGTCTGGAGGTGTCTGGAGAAATCTAGACACCTGGACACCATACCTACACACCTGTGCACACTAGACACTTTGAGGTCTTGGAGGGTACTCATACATGTATCTAGTTTAGGTGGGGAGGTGCCGCTTGGTTTGCAAAAGTCCTACCCTTTACTAGAGTAAATTTTGCAAATTTTATTAACCTACTCCATAGTACTGTACCCTTACAATCCTTTGGATTAAAACCTTTTGTCTGCTTAGCCTGCCCGTTAAACGGTACCCTGTACTAGACCAAGTTTCTATTATTGCTAGACCCTATACTAGTCTAGAGAAAATGGCTTGAAAACTATACCCTTTCCAGCAGCACATACCCGTATAACCAATATTTGTCCCCCCCCTGGGCGTTAGGTACACTGTACAGTATAAGTAAGATGCCCTTGCATTGGTATATTTGTGCATACAAACACTTCTTGCAATGCCTAGATGCAACAATGTACCTCAGATATTTGTATACACCTCTATGATATCAACTGCACATCTAAGAAAAATTACATCCTTTACCTGCTTATGTTAACTATTTACAACAGGTACTTTTATACAATAAACAAATAAAAAATACTGATGTCGAAGGGGGTGGAAAGGCAAAAATTTGATTTACAGATTACACTTACTGGCTTAGACATTCTCATCTACTTTAATTGTTTTAGTCACACTTAGGTTGTGCCAAAGCTGAATGGTAGGATGTTTTAAATGTCCTCGATACATTTCTTGAGCACTGTGTAAACAATTCTATTACACTTACAAAATAGGGGTACCACTATGACTGTGCACACTTTTAGTTATGTTAGAAATCATTAAGTGAGCTACAATCAGGTTATTTTCAATTTCCTGTGGGGTAACCATGGCAATGAAGCATTCAATATGGGTATGAAAAATGATACATGTGGTTGAAAGAAACCTGTTCAAATTGTGCATATAACATTCAGAAGCATTTTAATACATAATACACCTTCCATTTCAATGCCGTATAACATTTTTAACCAACTAAAACATATTTAAAGTGATTATTTTATTATCAATTTTTGTGTTATTTAATTTTTTCTCACCTCGCTAAGGTGAAGTTAACTTGTCTTGCAGTTGCTTAACGATGATAACAAAACTTGTTAAAAACAGCTTGAAGTAACTGCCTTTTTTGCTCTCCGTCAAAACTTAATTTTCCAAACTTGTTTTCAGTGGGGAAAAGCTCTACTCATGCTGTTGTTGCAGCACAACTCATCAGCAAGGGACGACAACATGGAATTCACTTGTTTATTGTACAATTAAGAGATCTTGACACATTGGAACCATTGCCTGGTACAGTATATATTGTCTTTTTTTGTACTTTACAGCTGTTTGTTGTACAGTTAAGAGATCTTATCACACTGAATCTGTCCCTAGTACAGGTTATGTTCTGTTTTTCTGATGTACAGCTTTTTATTGTGAAATTAAGACACCCTCACACACTGGAACAATTGCATGGTACAGTTGATGTTCTGTTTCATGTATATAAACTGTTTATTGTACAATTAAAAGATCTTGGTACATTGGAACCATTGCCTAGCAAATATTTTTAACTATTACTCCACGAGCGCCTGTTGAATATGAGCTTTTAGATAGCGGACGAGGTGTGGAGCACCGAGTCGGCTATCATAAGCTCACATCCAATAAGTGTGAGTGGACCAATTGTTTTATTAAACACTAAACACTGGATAAAATTGTCAGTTTCCATATTTGGACAAACTGCAGTGTATAAGATTTATACCGTGGGTAAGGAACCAATCAGATCACCAGAAATTCATTATTCAGTGTTTGGTATTTGATAAATAAATTTGTACCCTCTATTGTTAATCCAGGCATTTAGCACCATTCTATTTATATAATTATCTTTCTTTTTTAATTTAACACGCATGCAAAAATGAGGTGGACAAAGCGTTATTGTTGTTTTATTTATTGTGGTTGTACTGCACAGTAGGTGATGTATTTTAAGCACAGCTGTTTATTGTACAAATAAGAGATCTTGGAACACAGGAACCGATGCCCGGTAGAGTATACAGCTATTTCAAAAAAGGTTGTCACAGTCAAAAGTCGATACAGGAACCGGAAGGAACTATGGGTACAGTCTAAACGAGTGATAATGCATCAGCGAAGGTTGTTTCTGCATTGCTGTGCCATTATATGATGAACCTGCATTCTATATTTTGAACAGTCGATGCCAGCAGTAACAGATTATTTGTGCTGCTTGAGTCCCACAGTCCTTTTCGGTCCGGTATCGGACTATTGACTATGACAACCTTTTTTGAAATAGCTGTATGTTCCGCTTTGTGTACAGCTATTGTATTACACAATTTAAGTTTACTGGTCGTGCTTTGACAGGATGCCCACATCTATTAAGGTTTTTTCTTTATGTTAAATCTTGGTGTACAAGTTTGTTGTTTCTCATTTATATAGTAACCAGTAGCTAAATGTCGATGACATCATGAGATGTTTATACCGCCACAATTATTCCTTATACCTTCAAGGGATTACTGTTGGCGATATTGGACCAAAGAACAGTCATTACTTCAAAGCGATGGACAATGGTTTCTTGTCTTTTAACCGTGTCAGGATCCCTCGTGATCACATGCTGATGCGATATGCTCAGGTATTGTCAGTTTAATAGCATCATCTTGTTTATTCTTACTGAGCATCATTTTGACATCAATCAAGAGCTCATATCAGGTTTAAATAGTAGTTTTTATTCTAGTGGAAATGTTGGTAAAACATCAGCAGATCGAAATATGGTTAATGTGGTCAGCCAAATCAATCTGCTTACCTATTTCCATACTGGAATGAACTTGTACCTTCTTTGCATGACACATGGTGCAATTATAACGTGTGACCTGATTTCATTCCCGAAATGCACATTTCAATCCAGTCCCTTTACTGGAATGACTCGTACTAAAATGAGATTTTAGAGGGTATCCTGAAAGTGAATAAAGAGCTTCAAAATGGAACGGAAATGAAGCGGCACCAAAATGAAACTTGTGATATTATAGTGTAAATCCTGCCCAATTTTGTATACAATTTGGGATGGAAATAGCGGCTGGTGATCGGTAATTACTGTCCAAATTTGGCTTAATCACGGTCAAAATTTAAGCTTAGCAATATAAATATGACAATAAATATTAACAACGAAATAGAAAGTTCGATCTGGAGCAACTGCAGAATACCCCGCAACTATTGTTCTGGAACCTACTGCGCACATTTTACTATTGAACGAGGAATGCGCAGTAATTAAATTAAATTAATTCGAGTGGCCGGGTGTTCTGCATGAAAGCCGTTCGATCTTTATAAGTCTCAGGGAACTAAACAAAAGTACGTGATGAATAAAGTTTTCAAACTATCTACGACACACTAGCACTTGTTTGGTTCAGTTGGTTCGAGTTCCCCAAGCGCCGTCTTGAACTCAGAAATAAGCGCAAGCCAAGTACCCACACATACAACTTGGGCTCTGGACAAATCTCAGCAGAGACTATACAGAATTGCTTGGGTGTGACCTTTAACAATAAACTGCGCTGGAGAGACCACTGCAACATCACGGCCCACTAGGCAAGGAAAACCTTAGGCATTGTCAGAAGGTTGTTGAAACTTTGCGAGCAGGAAGTGAAGAAAAGAGGGTATGAGACGCTGATGCGGCCTCAGCTGGAATATGCTTCTTCAGCGTGGAGCCCACGCACCAATCGGGATATAAAAAGTAGAGCAAGGGCAAAAAATGCTGCAAGATTCGTTGTGGGAGATTACAAGCTAACCATGAGCACCACAGCACTCGTCAAGTCAATCGGCTGGGACTCCTTGGAGAACAGGCGCCTGGTATCTCAATTCATCATGCTGTAAAACATCCGCAACAGTTTGGCTAATTTTTCTGTACCAACCTCCATAGGGCCCCAAACAAGATACCGATCCTCACGTACCCACGGCTATGCCTACCGCCAACCAGGAATAAATGTACGAAGCTGCGGGTACTCATTCTTCCTTCGGACCATCAGAGTCTGAAACTCACTTCCGCTTGAAGCTGTTGCCTCTATTTGTAAAACTCTTGGCCAGTTCCAGGGTTTGGCTACCATTTACATTAGAGGCCTTTAAGCCCCAGGCCACCTCAGAAGATTTTAAACTGTGCACCTGTAAAGACTAGTTCTTAACGTAATACTTGCACATTACAGTATTGGATACTTACACCTGCACAAGGCATATTTATTATCATTACTATTTCGATATCATTTTTTTATTATTATTTTCTTGCACCCTCCTGTCATTAGGAAAAGCTAAGAAGGAGATAATGGAACTTAGAACTAAAGTGGAACTTAGGGAGCATTAACAGGCAGAGAAGCACTGTCAAAGAACACGAAGCCAGTGCACCACATGTCGCTGCAATTAACCGCGAACAGCAAGCAGTGATGGGTGAGAATTATCGCAAGCTGACCGTCCAGAGAATCCCGGAGGAAAATCCTCTATAACAGTGTTTTGACAGGATATCAGAAGAGGATTGAGAGATGTTTATTCGCTCGTTCGAAATTACTTATTCACTCGCATCAAAGGCAAGACCTTACTCAGATTTCCGGATTGGGTAGAAAACGAAGCAAGGCAGAATTTTAAAATCCCAGAGGCATACGACAACCCCAGTGCCTGCACGGAGTTCATTCACTTCATAAGTATAACTACTTTCAGTGAAAATCTCATGGATAAACTCCTTCGTGCTACATTTCTCACCATACTATGCGATGGGTCTACTGACTCAGGCATCATTGAGAAGAAACTGATTTAGGTTATACATGTCGACCTAGACACATTTGCACCGACTTTGTTTTTTTTCCTTTAAAGATCCTTTTTCGCAAGATGCAAAGGGCGTTAGGCAAGCCATTGAACTGTCCTTCGAGAAAAGAGGGTTAATTGACATTTTGCGAAACTTGGTACTTTTGTCTTCTGACGGTACTGCAACCAACTCTGGTTTGGTCAAAGGACTACTGAATTACGCTTTTCAGGAAGTATAAGTACTGGGTTGTATTTGTGTAGTGTTTTTACCACCGTCTTGAGTTGTCTTTAATAGATGCTCTGTCTTCTTAGTAGGAGCAAATCGAGGTATCACTCAGACACTTGTTTTACATGTACAAGAACAGCTCGAAGAAACTCCGAGAACTCAAAGTCTTGTATCACTTCTTTCAGAATGTGTATGAATCAAGTGCAACCAGCTAAGTCAAGTGGTACTAGATGGATTGACCACAAAATACGAGACTGCTCACAGATGGTTGACAAACTGGGTGTTAATGTACAACACACATATTATTGCAGACACTTCAAGAAAAGCCTGTGACTGTGAAGCATCAAGGGTAAAACTTCAGAAACTTTAGTGTGCCTCACCTTTGCCTGCAAGAAAATTCAGTGTGATGTAAACTAAATAAGCTAAATCCTTTCCCGAGCCATTTGACCCATTAGGCCGGTGCTTATCTCTGGTTTCAGTAGTGTTAAGCGGATGAGAGTCTGTGACTCCCCCTGAACATGACACTGATCCATCGCAGGTTAGCCCCCAGCAGAAGTAGGTACTCATTCATACAGTTGAGTCGACTGGAGCAAGTCGAGCAAAGTGCCTTGCTCAAGGACACACAACGCAGTGGTCAGGCCGGGGTTCGAACTCACGACCCTCCGGTTACGAGTCAGACCTGCTAGCCACTCGACCACTGCGCCACCAATGTCTCAAAAGGCTGAAGCAACCATTTTGCTGATAGTCGATTCACTAGATGATACACTGCTTCATTACCAAATGTTGTATACAAAGCTCAAGAAAGATCCAACCCATGTGTTCAAGTTTTCGACAGTTCAGAGAGTTTAGTTTCAAATTGAAGAAGGAATCTACAAGGGAGTGAAGCTTACCAATCAGTGGAGCAGGCAAAGGGTAGCATTTTGGCAAATGCAAGTAAGATGGTGGAAAACATATTAGCATGCTTAAGTGAACGCTATGATGTTCTAACAGCGCAGACTGAAGAGGAAAGAGCAGAAATGCAAGAGACTGTGACAAAGGAATCGAAAGGTGGGAATAGTGTGCTGCATGATGTCTGTAGAGTTCTACGCATTTCAGTCTGGATAAACTCAGCTGATGAACCACTTAGCCTTGAGCAACTGTCTACTCGTTTCTGTAATCGAGTCACATCACTGAAAGGTTTCAGTAAGTCATTCACTCTGATGTAAATCCTGACTTTTCGGAGGGGCAGTACCTCCAGCTTGTCCAGTATACTTGTGATTGTATGGGAAACAATGCAACGTGCAAATCAAAGGAGCTGGCTACCAAGATCTGTTCTCTGAGAGTGAGCTGTGCCTCTGTGCTCCATTCTCTAATGCAAGCTAGGAGTTATTTTTCATCCATATGGCTGTGGTGAAAACTGACTGGCGCTATAGGCTTGGTGAAGAAGCTCTCAAGGACAACTTGCGCATTCATGTTTCTGGGCCTGATGCGGCAGTCTTGAGAGAGTCAGAAGTAGTCACCAAAGCTGTGGCAAAACGGTATAATTGCAAGAGGAGGAGGCCAAATCAGAAGAAGAGAAAGAAATACAAGAAACGAAGTTTGTTCGTGAACCTGTCAGAGGCAGTTGCCTCGGACAATGATTTATCTGACGACGATAGGAGCAGTGATGAAGATGACTGATTTTTCATTTTCTTACTCAGTCATGTTTATAGTAATATTACTGTTTTGAGAGGCTGCAGTAACTTGTAGATGAGAATTTTATCAGGTTGCAGACAATGACATAGGTGGCAACATTGATTTGATAAACAAGTCAGCTATTACATTCTCACTTCTTTTTTTTGACTTTTACATTAATTTTATTGCCAAAGTTATAAGTAGTTGTAGTTACATAAGCTGTTGATAATTTTATCTACCTACTTGATTATGATAAGATTAGTATTGATATTTGATTTTTTAGTTAAAGTTTTGAACGATTACCAACAGTCCCTATAACTTGAATTTCATAGGCTAGGGGAAGGCTGCAACTTCCTCCCCACCCCCATGATTTCATTTTTGGCTTGAAAAAAATTACAGGTCAAGTATTTTGACTTCCAAAATTACCGGGCAAATTTTGTTCCCTTATTTCCATCCCTGAATTATACAGTTTTGTATGCAATTAACTTTGTCCTGCCAATGACGATTTTGGCAAGGAGCTATTTGGAATGGCCTGGGTTCTTTTTAGTTGTCAAAGAAACACAGAATGACTGCCGTTCTCAGTAAAACGTGCACTCTCGGAGTTTGTTTCCTCAGTCACGACTAGTTTTTCGTGTTATCAATCTTAGAGCTTTTATACTGGCCGCCCACCAAATTTGGTTGATTCAATTTCTCAACTGAACGTGAATAAGCACAAGCGACATTGCAAACTGAATCGAATTCGCGCCAGTCACAGAAATTTTAAAAAAGAAAGGTGAAGGTCTTCCTTATTCTCTTATGTGGAGATTTTTTCCCCTTTAAAACCAGTTTTATCATAGACACATTGACTGAAACTGAGAATATTTCAAATGTAGTGAGTGATTTGTTTGCATGATAAATCGCTTGAAATCAGTACTACAAATGAAAGACTCTGCTGAAAACTGGTAAGAATGAGTTTGAATCCTGTGACTCTGACACGATTTTTAGTCCTTTAAAATGATCGTCTTGCACAGGCTAAGATCAGCCAATGATGTTATACGTTTAACTTTGGTCCAAAGCATGTTTCATTGACACCAACCACAGATTTTTTTCGAGAGCGAGTGTAACTGAGAACGGCAATAGGTGATCTAAGTGGAGATTTCAGGTGACGTTTCAAAATACTGGGAAGTTTTTAGGTTTTAGTTGCCGCAACACTGTCTCCTATGCTAATCCTATACATAATTAGAACATAGTCTTA
>JAOBRG010362083.1:0-12513 GCA_027574985.1 Umimayanthus nakama | reverse complement strand
CGCAAACCGTTAAGCTTATACTTAAAGGGATCCTCGGCTTAGCGGTTTGCGTATGGAAATCACGGTTAAACACCACCAAAAAGTCTCTATGAGCAAGTGATAGCGAAGGACATTGTATTTCTTTCTTGTTGATTGATAAATGGACTTTTAACGTATTTTTGTTAAACCGTTTAAAATTGTCAATTTGAACGGTTTATGAATTTACCACTCGATAAACTACATGGAGACACTTGAATTTTAAATCTCGATTTTTTTATTGATTTGATTTATTGTGAATTTTTAAATTTAGGACACATACTCTGTGAAGCATTTACAACTATTGTACTGAGGTTTAGAATCAGCTACTCCTATACTAAATCAATCTGTTAAGGTTTCTTGGCAGAAGGACCGTTTGAAGGTTGGCTGCTTGATGTTGATGTAGGAACTGATTCACGGGTTATTGCTTTTGTTGTTGGATGCGCACGTGTGTATTTCTTGTCCCAGCGATGCGGCCAGAACTGGCATCGGCAGCGGTCCGTGAAATCCGAACCCCTCGGTTTTCCATCGCACACACATCGGGTGTCTGTACCGAGGGCGCCACATTCCATGGGCAGGCCCTTAACTGGTCGGCAGAGGGAACTCTCCTCGTTTCGTGGAACATCAACAACACGGTTTACCGTTCTTTCCTGAAACGGTGCTTTGCACTGCCGTATTGCGCATGCTCGTAGGTATATCGGCAATAATGGCCCGGTTGAACAATCAATTTTGCAGTGCGCCAAATTCGGTCTTATGAGGTCGCCCTTACGACAAGTCCAAGGTCTGGTTGGGTCACACCGCTGACCATCATCCATCTCACAGTGCGAGACTTTATCCAAGACCTTTAACAACAATAAATAACTCAACATGTACAGCGCTGTTTCTTACAAATTCAATAGCGCTTAACAACTGAAAAATAACCCTAAAATGTAAATCATGTAGTGAATGATAAAGATGGTAAAAACTACTTAAACTTAGTTCGGAAAAAGACAAGGCAGCATTAAAACTATAGTGCTATGATTCGGATTGATTTCTAACAACTCTATGAAAAGACCAAGTTTTAAGTTTCCGCGTAAATGTAGCAACAGTACCGGAGTTAAGCCAATTTTCTACTAAGCAATTTTTTTCAAGCGAAGTGAAATTTTACATTGCGAACAATACTCTAGAAAAATGGTTTTATTTTCGACTACACCAGTGATTAAATGGATCAGTTGTTGTTTGATACTTTTAGATAGTTTGGCTCGAAATTCGGCTGGAAGATGGCACGGCGGCTGCTTTAAATCTTACGTATTTACACTTGTTAAAGGTCAGCTTGATTAACATCTTACGGTGTTATGCCGAAGACGTCAAATTCGATTGCAGAAGTACAGAAAAAGGTTTTAGACTCGGAATATGTACAATGTACGAGAGGAAAAGGGAGAACATCATCTGGTACTGGAGGAGCTGAGGCTGCAGGGTGCAGAACGGTTATTTTTTAAAGTTTTGTTGTCAAATGTGATAATTTTCTGAACCAGGTGTACGATGTAGCCATTCATCATTCTCCCTTGCTGTTGGTTATCAACAGATCCTATTCTAGCAAGATCAGAAGCGTTTTAAAAAGTTCCAGTAATCATCGTTTGTTTGAGAAGAGCAAAATTGAGTTTAGCCTTTTTGCTATGACATACGGCCTCTCCTCAGGTCCGTTGCGTCTTCCAAGTCACCACTCGGGTGATAAAGTTCTGATTTATTATTTTTTTGCTCTTTTTTTCGCGGCCAATTAGTAGAAACTGTTCGAATTTTATTTTCAAAGATAAACGAACAAGCGAAAACTTTGGCGCCTGTTTCAAACAACTGCGTATTCCTGTACTCGTAAAAATTCGCTTCGCGCGAAAATTTCGCCTAGTGTAAAACCGGCTTAACGAAACATATGATACTGAGTTGAGTTCCATAGGAGCGGAGCAGCACAGGAGAAAGAACAGGCATCACAGAATTTCAAGTTGAATGACGCTTTGCAACGAAGTTTCTGCTTTGTTAAACGGAGAAATGTAGTGTGAAATTAGAACAGATATTTATTTTTGTGGCTCTCCCGTTTACAACTTTAGAGAAGACCACGTGTTCCATTACCTGTGCTCCTGTGCGTACTTTGTTCAGCATCTATGCAAATCAAGCAAAATCAACTCACCTTCACAATCGCTTCCACTTTGCTTTTGAACTTGAGATTTCTGTTCAGCATGTAGAGACACTTGCGGAACTCAGTGAAACAATAGCACGCCCTGTGGCTAAATATATTGCCCCTCTCTGGAATGCTTTCACCACCGGCGCAAGTGAACATTTTGTAGCAGCATATATCTAAGTCATTCTTTGGTCGCCGCGCTCTTGCAAAATTAATAACATGCCTAGAAATGTCACAATAATGAGTCGTCTTGGTTAGAGCCTCTACTATGGAGTCTTTGACGCATGCGTAACCCTTGCCTTCGACTTCGTTTCCCAGTCCCCACTCGAGGTTCCTATCATATAGTTCAACACAGGTACCTCCGTCATCCTCGCATAATGTGGGATTGCCCCTGCACTGGTTAATTCCAGGTCTGCAGTCCTTGGTGTCTGGATGGCAGCGGCATTGCACTTGAGAGCCTCTGGTTCGACACTTGGCATTCGGATGCTCGCAAAGACGAGGAATCTCACAAAGGTTGACAAACCACTGACATCTAAAAATGGACGAGTATAGTTGAATATTTTAGGAGATGTCTTATCTCTTCATAACAAAGTGCAAGTGAGGAAACAGTGTATCTGAATTTCATGAGATACCGGCACAAAAAACAATTTCATTTTTTTTATATTCATTTTCTTCCATTTATTTTTTTACTTGTTTGTTTGTTTGTTTAAATATTTTGTCTGTTCGTTAGTTTGTTTAGTTTTTTGTTTATGCTTTCTTTTCTTTTTTATTCTTTGTATACGTTGTCTACTTTGTCATCTAAAATAGGTGTTAGAGCCTCTTTACTTTCAAGTTCAGTTGCGACTACTACCGATTAACAGGCGCGTACACAGTGGAGGTGCACTGGGTGCACGTGCAACCTTCCACCTCAAAAAAGAGTTACACTCAGAGATCTCCAAAAGAGGTAAAAAGTTCTGCCAAGATATGTCGGCAAAAAGTGAGAGTGCACGTTCCGCTCAGATACGACAAAATCAAAACGAAAAATGTAAGGAAAAAAGAAGAAAAATGCAAAAGGAAAGGGATAAAACAAAGAAAGAGGATGACCGTTTGTCGCAAAGATCTTTATTAAAGTAGTTTTTTCACGTTTTTTATTCAGTATAATAAAAATAAAGAAATTAAACTCGCTTTTGTATTTGTTTTTATTGTTTATCGTACCATGTCTTAGATAGCAAAACTCAAACTAGAATTTATTGGTGTTTTGTCAGCGACAGAAAGCAAAAGAAATGCAACTTTAAACACGTTTGCAAACTAGTTATTTAACACTTATTCTACGAGACTGCGCATAACTTCCGTTTTCGTTGAATTAAACATCTCATGACAGCTTCACACTATGCTTTTCAATATGCAGTCAATCACTAGAGTATGAGCTGGTAACCGGTGACCACTAAACCAATCAAATTGCTTGAAATTGAATTACCATTGGACTGTTTATAATAATTTTATATGTATCTGTTACTATTGATTAATGTACAGCCCAATGGTCAGTTATTCGATTTCAAGCAATTTGATTGGTTCGGTGGTCACCGGTTATCAGCTCATATTTTAGTGATAATATTGACTATACACAGCTATTTCAAAAAAGGTTGTCATAGTCAATAGTCGATACTGGAACTGAAAGGAACTATGGGTACAGTCATAACAAGTGATAAAGCACCCATGAAGGTTGTTACTGTATGGCCGCGACATGACGATGAACCAGCACTCTATATTTTGTAACTTTAATGCTATGACAGTAATAAGTTATCTGTGCTGCTTGAACCCCACAGTTTCTTTCGGTTCCAGTATCGACTATTTACTAAAGTATGACAACCTTTTTGAATTGGCTGTATATCTTGATGTCGAATTGCGATGACACGCTTCATTGACGGCCTTCCACACTTTTTCGAATCCACTTTGTCCTCTCCAATCTTGTTGCCGCAATAGTATCTGGACTTTGCGAATCTTTAATACCAATCGGTTTACTAAATTTTTTAGCTTCTTGTACGTGTACCAATATCGACTGGCATTTCATTTCAGCGCTTTCCGATGAAAACGGTTTCATTCCCGCATTGTTTCGCTTGTTTTGCTGTTCATCCAAGGAAGTGGCGTTCCACACGTCGTCTTTTCATGGGTGCATGATCTCCTGCCATCTCTCTAAAACATACTATTCCAGGTCAATAAAACGTTGTCAAAATTGTTTTCATTGTCAATAACGTGCACGTGCCATGGAACATTTCTAAGGTCATTGTTAAATTTATTAACGTCAAAACTTTTATACGAACGATACTCGATTATTTTTGGTTTGGCTTTGTAAGAATTACCCGCCTTTAAAATGCAAAACACCAAGTAATGGTTGCTAAATGTAACAGGAACAACGCCAGATTTAACAATATGATGATCGTTAATGACCAAAGTCAAGTCAATTTGGTTCTTTGAAAAGTCAGTTATTCGCGTAGGTTCATTTATTAACTGTGTTAAATCAAATGCGCGCGAAAAATTAAGTAGTTCTTGTTTGTCCTTCTTTGGCATTTTGGACTTTGGCATCTTGTTCGAATTTAAAGGACTTATAATGACCACATCAGGTTTGTCGAGATCAACAGCCGACATACTATTTTGTAGAGAGTCGAAATATAACCATTGAAATCCGCGTCTGAATCCCTGTAAGTGCAGCATATGAGTGCAGGTCTACATTTGTTCCGAATCAGTTCAATCCATACTGAAACATTCATGACCGCCGACGAAAAGCAATCCATCTCTGATATAAGTAGCAACACAACCGCATCCCTTTTAGCTCCCATGCGGTCTAAAATGGCACATACAAATCCGATAAGTTCTGTTTCTGCGTCGCTTGTGCTGTCGTCGAGCCAGTTGACGAGAGTTGGGAATCAAAAGCAATTTAGTTTTCAAACTCTAGTAGAATCATATCGCAGATGGGCAGTTCTTTTAAATACTATTTCAACTAAGGCTGTACTGAAACACACTAGCTACTAGGTATAATCTATTGATTTTAAAGTATAATATTAGTGGCGTTCATTTTTGAAACCAGTGCGCAACAAAGCAAATTGTCAGTTAAAATACATAGTTACATTATACAAAGGGAAGAATTTTGTTGTTACTACAGTTAAGCAAACTACAAAACGTTTAAATTTGAACCTTGAAAAATTGAAACTGGGACAGGGCCTCACATGTGCGCGATACTGCGGCACGTGTGTTTTGAAATACAGCTACCTAGTACAGCTAGTAATAGCTTTCAATTTCACAATCGCGTAAACCTGTAAGTTGGTATTTTTATGCAAAACTATGGGATAGATAACTATGAGACAGCACTTTAAGTCTATAACGTAAATGAATAGGTGTTCTTAAAATTAATTATATTAGAACAATATTAAACTCAGAATTTAACGATGAAGATTCTACCAATCGCTTGAATCAAGGGGTGAGATTTAGCTTTCATACCTACACTTGTTGTTAAGCCAACTTGTAACCCCAGCTGGTGCATCGCATACACAGCGCGTGCCGCGCTCCCCACACGTCAAAACGGAATCTCCATTGAGAAAAACCGGTTTACATCCGGGCTCTCCACGAGAGAATGCTATATTGCGCTTGCGCACGTCTTCAGGAGATTGTAGGGCGGGAAAACACCGCTGAAACGTACTCTCCTTGTAGCCATACAGCAACGAAACTTTGATGTTTCCGCTAAGCTTTCTCTCGCATCTGGCTACTGCAGGACTCACAAGGTCACCAATCTGGCAGGAGGGTTTCTTGGTAAATGGATTGCAGGAGCTGTGTTTTGGCAGAAGAAACTGGTTCTTCAAAGCAATACATTGGATAAGCTTCGAGTTCTTTTCACAGAACTTAGACGGTAATACACCTTTGAGTTCGGAAAGTAACAAAACAATCAAAACTGCAAAAGGACATGACAATGCCATTAATAATTTGTTATTCCTTAAATTTTAAAATCTAAAAGAGCTACTCAAACAACTGTAGTGAAAGAAATGTTCCATAGAACCAAAAAAATCTTAATTGTGTAACAAAGAACGCGCGCTTGTCCAGAAATTTGCGTCAATTAATCAAGTTCTTAGGTCTGTCGACGCGTATAATTAATGGGAGCATAACTTATTAAAATGACAATAAAGTGTTGACTACACGATACAGCATGGCACGCAATATTGTTCACAGATGTTTTAATCAAGTGTGGCCATCCTCCGAAATTCGCTAAAAGTGTTGCGCGCAACGTTGCGCAAAGAGAATCTGTTTCTACTTCTGGAATAGTGCGCGCAACGATTGTAAAGGTGGGCACATGCCTTTACGTGCAGTGTTACATGCAATGTTACATCGTGTGGCCAGCCCTTAAAGAGTTGCTTTGAACTTGTCTAGATATCAAAAATGATTCCTGTATGATCTCAGTTTTTCTTTTTTGACTCTTGGAGCAAACAAAAATCACAAATCGCTAATTGAAGTTGCTGCTTAAGAACGGTAAATATACATTGAAAAAGTCGTCTCAGATGAGTGGCTCTGGAAAGGCCGGTCGTTTAATAGAGTTAACCACTTAAGGGACGGCCAATTGAAAGTGAATGACGGATAAATGTTTAGAAGAGGGCAGTAAACGGCGCGACTGCATTAACAAAAAAAACAGCTTCGTAGCGTCATGTTTTAAGTTTTAAAAACCTTAAGAGGTTTCCACTTTATTTGCAAATTTCTGTCATGTTATAGTTGTTCATTTCACTATTGTTTACAGTTAATATATTTGCTCTATGTTAGAGTACTTAAACTTTCTCTACTTTTATTTTACCAAGTTCAATACCAACGCTAAAACACAAAGTCTTGACTGTAGTTTTGAAAATGTTTTTTAAAACAAATATAAAACAACTGTCCGATATTTCACGGAACTCATACGGTCGTTCATTAAAACGAAGCCTAAACCTTAGTAGGTGTTCAACCTTTAAGTGTTAGACTCCGTTTGAGTAACTGGCCCATAGATTATACATCCAAAGAAAAATGCCTCAGAAAATGTATGACGAACTTCCATTTTGATAATTCTAAAACGTAGTTGTTTGCATAGCAAACGTGTAACTGCTGTGTTCAATCCCGGTTTCATTTCAACTACCCACCTATGTCTCTCTTAAGTTATAATTGGCGAGAGTTAAAGGTTGTTTTTTTAAAGTTTAAGTTCAAGAGAGGGGCAGGTGGGTAGCTTACCAGAAACCGAAATTAACGCTGTATATCGTTTTCATTGCTACACGTCAATCAATCTCATTCCAACTGAAAAGCCACAAAACACACATACGGTCACTCTAGGAGAGGTTTGCCTCGGTAAAAACTAGAAGAACACACGCAAGCTGCTGCATCTTTTCATTGTGCGGCCGAGACACTCGCTTATCCCAGTTGTTTATGACTCTAGCTAGCTTTAACTAAAAATGTGCACAAGAAAAATTTAGGTAATTTGGAGCTCCAATAATCCCTTTTGGTCTTGGTATTAGCGCTTTTCAACTATCAGTGTATTTTAAAAGATGTATATTGACAGATTTGTTAATCGTGATAAGAAACATTTAACAACTATTATGTGGAATCGGAGTGAATAGTGGCAGATTATTCAAACATGCGAAACACGGAGGTGAATCTTCTAAAAGCCACTAGTCACTGCGATTAAAGGGATTAATTGGATTATCATCGCAATACAACGTATTCAAGAAAAGAAACCCAAGAAAGCATTCTCTGCTCCTACGGTAAAACGGGACTTTACAGCAGTCATTGTTTCCGTTACTCTGCAAATCATCCGCCTCCTGGAGGGAGGCATTGTCCAATACCCAAAGATGGCGAACCAATCACACTGCTTGAAACGAGTTTTTATAAGGCTAGTTACCTTGAGAGAGCAGTATGCGTGAATCAACTGTATTTGGTTCATAATGACCCAAAACATTCGTCAGAGACAGCAAAAAGCCTGAAAGATCGTGTAACAATCAAAACGGCTGTAATAAATTATTTGTTTTCTACCTTAAGTAATTACAATGTCAATCGCTCTTACTTGCAATTTTCTGGTTTGCTTTGAGCGTCTAACTAGTAAACTAGTATTTGTTATCGACGCTGACTGAAAAGACATGTAAAGCAAATTTTATACATTCCACGAAATGACCACCTCATTAAGTCTACATTGTAAGGTATACCACTAATTTGGTTAATACAAACTTACTTTTGAGTACCTGGGCGTATTGTAATAAAGATAGATAAAAAGAAACCTATAACTAGGCCAGAACAGATTGTGCTCGGCAACTTCTGAACAACTTCTTGCGTTTTGGCAACTTTTTTCGATTTTAGCATACTTTAGCAACTTTTAACTTTCGGAACAACTCTGTATTAATACCACTAATATGGGCTACAAAAATTAATGCAAGGTTAACGTTTTGAAACAAAACATCCACTTCTGTAAAAATGTTGATGTTTGGCAGGGTACGGGGTGTTGGGCAAACGATAAATTATAGATGTTGCCTATTAAAACCTCATCCCAGTCGCGCTGTACGGCTGATTTCCCGCCGAAATATGAGGGTGCGCGTCGTCAAAGTTGTCTCATGGCGGGAAAAAGCAGCCGCCATCTTGCCAATCTCGCGCGTGATTTGTAACCACGCCAGCAAAAATTATTTCCCCCGAAATTACTCTAAGGATCACGGGAAATCCTGTACTGTGAGTCATCGCCGGTTCACACTCGTCTTCACTGGTCTTCACTTTTTGGTTCAGCAAAGTTCCACCTCCGCAGAAAGGGCTTTCAGTGTCCTAATTAACGCATTTGGCTTGCAGCAAGACTCATTGCTAACATTGAGGCCTTTTTAGGCGTATGCTTCGATACAGTGATAATGCCAAGAGGTTGTAGAATTACTAGTTTTGTCGGCAAAGAATTCCTTGGTCTACTACTTATAAACTTTTGGAAAGATGGCGGAAAAATTGAGAAAGAGAACCCTTCTGTTATTAGTTTTTGTTAAAGTTATTGGGTCCATGATTGAACATGTTAGAACAAACATTCGGTTCTGTCTGCAGGATGTTGCTAGTTCTGTTCAATTTAATGACATTGCTCAACAAGACGCTTGATCATTTATTTCCGCAACCGTGCCAGCCTTGCTATATCCCCAAATATGCACTTCGCAGTAGTATACCGACTGAACTTCCTTTAGTTCCGGTGATTTTGGGCAACACTTAAGCAACTTTTTAAGTTTTAAAAGAGCAACTTTTCATGATTTCGCGGCCACAATCTGTTCAGGCCTATCTATAACGAGTAAAGTAGTGAAGGGGAAATTTCTGCGTCCAGTTCATATAGCCTGCACAGCAACTTTGATATCGCTATCGTTTATATATCTATTTAAACTAGGTGTTTTGGGAGATCCTGTTCCTGGTGGGGAGAGAGAAAGGAAGACGGGGGGGGGTGGGGCAGGGAGAGTCCAGCGCCTACGGCCCCTAATTTAATAGCGATGAAGAAAAAGCTTTGGTTACTAAACTTAAGCGTGCTAGTATCTTAATAAAAAAAAATTAAACAGTTACAAACCAAAGCTTTTCCAGCTGCTTTTAGGAGAAGTCACATAATTGTGGCGTTGCTTCGTTATTAATTTTTCGGTGCCTTTGTACTCTCCAGCCCCTTTCAGTCCCCTCCCTTCCCATCTTCTAACGGCCAGATAAGGTTAAACTTATCCCAACTAATCCAGGAAAAGTACGAAAACTATCCTGTATTTACATTCCCCATTATGTGTCACGGCGCAAGACTCGTTTTCTTCGCACTAGTTTAGGATTTGATAGGTGTGAGGTGAGCTCGATTGCTTCGTGGACTGGGGTTGATTCTCTGTCGCGGGACCGCTGTGCACTCGTCTTGGGTGCTTTCCATCACGTTCATTGTCGAGCTTTTGTTGCTTGATAAGGTTATGCTTGAAGCTGTTCTCCCGTCTTCACCTGCGGTGGTAACACAAATTTGAAACCTTAGGGGTGTTTGCCTTTAAGAGTTTAACAGGATGTCCTGCTAGCGAAAAGCCGGAAGATATCAATTATTTGCATTTTCACTTGATTCTCAACTTTTGTGGAGAAAACATCTGTGTCTTTGGTTCTTTACCTTTTTACTTGTTGCTGACAGCGTGAAACTTAAACCAGTTCTAACATGTCGAAGCAATAGCTGTCAAGATTATCTAGGTTACGAAACACCGCTGGGAGAACTAGTCATTATTTCACCTCTGCCACTGTCCTTCTACCCTAATCGATACCATACAAAAGTATGATCACTCGATCTTCCAATTCTTCTTACATATCTGAGGGTTTTAGCGACTGTACTTAAAGCATTTATGATTATTTTGTTTCTTCACACATTGAATTATATATTAGTTTCTCAGTTTTTCTATTTATTGATATTTCGATTTGTCGATTTTTCAGTTTATTGCGCTATTGATTTGTCAGTTTATGGGTTTGTCGATTTAGTGATTTGTTAATTTGTCGTTTATCGAATTAACGATTTATCGATTTGGAGAGACTTAGGCTTATTTAGCAGAACTTCAGTTCAAATCCATTCAACCACCAGCGCCATAACTTGCTATTGCTTGTTTAAACTACCTGTAAGAAGGAGTCTTGTTTGGTTTCAAAACTGTGAGTATTTCACAAAATATGATGTTAAATTGCTGCTGGAAAAAATGAAATAACTTCTTATTTAAGATCAGCTTGATTACCTTGGCTTTTAGGCGACGCTAAGCACAGTTCTCTCCAGTTTTTCCTGTTTTCAGACAAAGTAGCGAGCCAAGGCCGTTCTTCCCTCTCTTTGAAAGTGCTTTCTTCGTCACTCACTAGGTCGGAGGCACTACGAAGAGGTGGTCTGGTACCCAAAATAACGTCTAATAACTCGCTGCATATGTCAAAAGCTGGTGTGACAATAAAATCGATAAAGCCTGCAAAAAGGAGTACAAGTTTAGTTTTCACTAAAGGTAAAGCTTTCCAGCATGTTTCTTTTTCAAAGTATAGAAACAGCACTGGTTAAGAGATCAAATTCATAGCAAATGGTAGCGTCTCTATCTCGCTGCCGCTATACAGTCCACACATACGTGTAACTCGCAACAGCAACTCAATAGCAGGATCACTACTCTACTCTTTTTGATAAGCGTCTGGGTTCTTTGAAGTCACCTGAACCTCGATTTAGGAGACTAGACCAAAGTTCGACCCTTTACCGGGCTGGGCAAGTTTAGTTTTTACGCCCACTTCAAGATGGCGGACTGTCACGGCTCATTTATTACTCGTAAATTCAGTATCACAATGCTAATGATGGTTGTTCATGGTTATCTACATGGTTAGTTAGGGTTAGGGTTTGGTCAGGGTTATTTCTGTAAAAACTTGAGATAGAACTACAAAAAAGGTGAAATATCACAGTGAAATGATTGCTTAGTGTAGTTGTAGTGAATAGTGACTCCTGTTTATGAGGTCCTGCGTTCGAGACTCGTTATGCCCACCTTTCTTCGGCATTTTTAACTTCTATTTTTTTTCTTGAAATTTTTCTAAGGACTAGTCTCAGTTTGAGCTATGTTGCAGCTCTAGTAAGTGTTCGCCATCTTGAAGTGGGCCTAGAAAAAAAAATCGCCCGGGCTGGAGGTTAAACCCGGAACCTTCTGGATCTTACTAACTACGCTAACGTCATACACATTAATCTAATAGTTACAAGTCTTAAAAAAGATAAAACCTATACAAGTTTGAATAGTTAACTCTGCACACGGGCAACGAACGCTTGAAAATTGTTGACAAACACTGAAAATCAATTTGTTTCCGCGGAAAAACGAGAACTACGTTAGCATATCTTTGGAGGTGATGCAAACATACCAACTTGACTTTCAGGTATTAGTGTCACAGATCGATCACACAGGGGAGAAATGGGAAGGCCGAGTTCTATTTCCAAATCACCCTGCAAAGAAAAAGAAAAAGACAAGGTAACACAGCAACCTTATCCAAACATTAGCTTAGGTCTATCTAAACCGGGGTTTTGATTTAGTCCTTTTTTTAACCGGCCCATAGAGTTAACCCGGGATTAGCATTTTATTGGGCTTTGACCTTCGCTGATGGACACCTTTTGACGTATGCATTTGCCCATTAGCCTACAAAGGAATACAGTTTTCGCAGTGACCGAGTAACAATAAGTTATTTTCAAATTTGTGCGAGATTTGGTTTAAAAAACGGCATCGATTCCTTCGGTCTGGTCTGAGTGTTGTGTGAAAACTCTAGAGCAATATAACTGTTTCTATGAATCTGAAACATAGTCAGGGTCTTAGAGTATTCACACAACACCCCACATATACTAGGAGCAAGAACTGTCCCTCCTCCCCCCC
>JAOBRG010362072.1:0-12513 GCA_027574985.1 Umimayanthus nakama | reverse complement strand
CAAAAAGTTTTTCGTCCCGGGACGACTTTCATCCCGGGACGAAACTCAACCCGCCTCTCATGTAAACGGACCCTAAGAAATCAGTGAAGCGCGGAAAATCGGAAATGATGGCTGATTGTAATCAGAGATGCATATTTACGTGCAAAGAAAACGCCTTAAAAACAAATTTAAAAAAAGCTCATTAGGTTTCTCGCCTTCCACGGTTTGAACATGGTGTGACAATGGCAAGTTTTGCACGTTTATATGGTGTTAGTCAACGATAACTTATTAGCATGGTAGATGTGTGAAGTTTATCGGTGGTTTTAATCCCAAAAGGGTATAATGACAGTGTATAAGGTAGAGTTGAATGGTAGTTCTTTCTCTCGGTCCCGTGAACTGACGTTTCGTTGACGTACAAGCTGTCCTTCTTGCATTCCATGGAAAATGACTGGCGAGCAGAGATGAACATTGAGAACGGACATTGAGCAGAGAAGAGTAGAGATGAACGTTGATCAGAAACAGATTATTGAGAGGGGCAGAACAGAAGAGAGCAGAACAGCAGCGAAAAGAGCAGCACAGAAACAGAGCAGAACAAGGCAGAGCAGAACAGGGTTAACAAGGTCGAACGAGCCGTTCCATTTCCCGACTGTGGGTAGTGTCCCCGAATCTAATCCCTTATACGAAACGTGGGTACGCCGTCTAGAACTATTTTATTGTCCCCCCGACAAATTTCGACTGACTTAAATAGAATTTTTGAGTGGCTAGCACTCGCAAAATAATTAGCAATTTAGAAAGTGAAACGACGCTGAAACCGAAACCAAAGCCGAAAAAAACGAAGCCGAACCAAAATCGCAACCGAAATCGAACCGAAACCAAAGTCGAAATGACCGAAACCGAACGAAATTGGCCGCGAAGCGTCCAAAAGAGTTACTAAGCTTGCTAACCGCATTCACTGTAATTGGTCGCTTGCAATTATCAAAAAAGGCAAAGCGAGCGCGCGTCGTCGAGTATGAGCGAGTTCAACAAAAAGGCGGTTTGTCCATGCGGCAGTCAACTCCTGCAGAACCACGGACTTCCGGGAAACAAGGCGGATAATTGGCCCACGTTACGAGTTAAGTATAAACCTTTGTGTTATTGATGCACTTGTGTTGGTGCACTGTGTTCTCCTCGTGTTGCACTGATTTTATTTCCTTCGGTCTTTGTAGTGCTCCTAATTCGCAACACGTGCAGTAATCTCCAACTGGTGTAGGAGTAAATTTCGTACAAGGTGCTATCTGGTGAGGAAAGAAGAATATAGAATGGAATAGCTACTTGTGTTGGCTGCAAATTAAAGCGCAATGCATTTCACGTTTGTGTTTTGTGTATTCTTAGTCGTGCTTAGTTTTGTTGATTGTGTGGATTTTCAGTCGAAAGGAATTTATTATAGCGCTACAGGTTACGGGAGTTGCTTGGTGCATGGTCAGTCTGGTATCTAAAGGATGTGATATACAAGGTGCAATAATGCACGGCTATATTGGCACAGATTGTAAACTATAAAAACGCAGACTACTTCAGCTGCATTTCAGTTCTATGAATTAAATTACAAAAGTACTTTATCTAGATATGAATTGGTGTAAAACAAGATAATCCTAATGCTAAATATAGCGTTATATTTTGGAATTTCCTAGTGTTGAAGGTTACCGCTGTTTTTCTACTTTAGTCAGTTTTCCCTCCTTGCCTGTGCATTGTACAAAGTGCGTATACCCGATCAGGCCGAAAAGAACTGTGGGTTGTCGAGAAGAGCGATAGGTTTTGGACAACGCAAACAACTTTTGACACTAAAACTCTTAGTCTTGCTATGTCCTAAGCTTAACGACCGCTTAGCGTGTACGATTGCGCAACGCACACGGAATAAACTCTAAGGAAGAAACTTTGTTGAAACGGTTGTTAAGTTTAAGGTTGAGTCGACTGAGAGTTCTCGAGTGTTAACTTGTAATCTACTTCTTGCTGAAAAACCGACGTCTCATTATAGCACTTATGTATATTATTTTGTATTCTTTCCAGCCGGCTATTTAACCCGGAGCTGCCCCAGTCTGATCACCCGCAACACAGCCCTTATCTACCGCATAGCATGGCAACACTGAAGATGAACTTGGTAGTCTTTGTGACGCGCTGAGAACACTGTAAAGGTAAATGTTGTACTGAACGCGGTCAAGTTTGTCAAAGGAAGTAAGCCTTGCCACCGCTGTCGGTTGTGTGTGCATACTCGGAAATCTTGTTATAATTTATTTAGATTAATCGTTCTGCCTCGGACAACTTTGTGATTTGTCAAAACTTACTTAAAAGCTAAATCTAGATTGTTGCTTCGTTGTATTTAATCCTAAAAGCCTTGAGGGGGGGGGGGGGGAGGGGAGAGAAGTCAAGTTAACCAACCCCTCGATTTTTTTGGCCAAAATGCCTTGCTGCTCGAACGAATGTCAAAAGCTTTGGTACAACTGTTTCTTGTTTGTGAACATATCTTTTAACACTAATTAAGTGACGTTACAAGTGATGACGTCATTATAAAATGTCACGCATCTTGTGTAATGACTCCGAAATTTCAACTTACTAAATACAGACAACTTTACACTCGATTCATTTCGACGCGCACTTGTATTTCTGAAATTCCGATTCTAAAGGTTTTGGTTACTTATGTTGTCTTTTGTCCAATATAGGATCTTTCGTTCGTAGAGTAAAACATGGCCCAGATAAGGACCTGCCAACATGCCCCCCTGATCAACTTGAAGTTCCAAGTCTACCGTCCATGGCAAGTTCCAAACTCATCCCCAGGCTCTCGAAGGAACCACAACTGAGACGCTGCCCCTATAGAAACGTGAAACCCAAGGCCAATTCTTCTTTATTGACCGACTGTTTCTGAATAGAAACAAAACTGAATGCACCCGCAGCCTTCAGTTGTTGATATTCGTTTTATTCTGTTTACTTTGTTAGTTTTGCAAAACGGACATCTTTCAAAAAAAGAAAATGTTTTCAATCAAGAGCTAGATATTTCTGACTAAGTACTCGGTGACCCATCACAGCTGCAGACGTTTAGGCCCCGTAGGAAGGGCTGACGATTTGAGCCTAGTGTCGAAAGTTGACCGGTTCCTACCCAGATTTCCTGCGCACTTGTCAGAGAGTTGTTCATGCAGTGGGCAGGTTTTTTCTGGCCTCCGTGCTCAGTCGTCACGTGTTTCTTAAATATTTATTGCATTATTCTGATCTAGTTCTATTAATATTTTAATTTACGAGAAAACGTGTGTAAATTTGGCATTTTCTCCCGAGACGTTTTGTCTTTAGGAACTAACACAATCAGAGGGTAACCACCCCCTTGTGGAGTGATTTATTGGTTGTTGTCATGTAGTAGTTTGCAAATGTAAATAAAGGTGATCGTTCTCGACGGTTTATGAAATATTTGGTGTTCTTAGTAATGTGCTTTATCTGGCGACGGTTGAATATCATAAAATATTGCATCTACACAGCTGTTTCAAAAAGCGTTGTTTCATTCGTTTTGAAGTCGTAAGTTATGCACATTCGCGCGCACGCACGACACCTCCTCCCCTCCCCACCACACACAGACACACACATGCCATACACTCGGCTAAGCTCTTAAAAAGCCTGGGAATTACTAAAATATCTAGTAATAGTAACAACAATTTGATAACTTGTTAGTTTGTTTTGCGTTGATTTCAACGTGTTTGTTTTCAGCTGCGCATTACATTTTTACAGTCTCCAAGAAAATGAACTGAAACAGCTCTACTATAAAACGATTGCCTAGTAGATAACTTCAAAGTTGCATTCCGTCCCCTAACGCACTCGTCGTTTTCAAAATCTTGCACGAGGCACTTTTCTTTGCAACTTGCCACTCAACTAGCTACTCCTTGCAGTTTTGCACACAACAGTGGCCGAGAAATTCTAGTTTTTTAGCTTTGCAAAAAACAGGCTCTCGTACATTATTTTGCGCGGAAAATTAAAAATAAACAGACTTAACTTTTCAGCATGAAGTGTCGGTGATACTGCTACAAGGTAAAATTCCGTCCCTAGATACGATGGTGAACAAATATTGCACTTCGTGCTTTGTCGTCTTCAAGTTAAGTTCTTACACCTGCTCTTACAACACCCGATACAAAATGAGTTTCGTATTTTTGAAATCTTTCCAACTCTGATTTTAAAGGGTGTCTTTTCATCTTTCATTTGCTTCTGTCAAGCTGTTCCACAAACTAATTCTTGCACTCTCGAAAATTCCTGCTCTTTGCATGCTTTTTTAAACAGAGACTGGTTGGGAATATAAGTACTATGTAGGTTTGGTATGAACAACGGGCGAGGGGTAAGCCAGTAAGGTTTGGCCGCTGAGCACTACTAAGATATTTAGAGGGACAACATGAGGAAAAGAGGCTTGCCGCGAGCGAACTTGTGTCTAGTTACATTAGGCTGCCGGTGCATCCATTTCCTGTCGATGCACTTTAGTTTGAGGGCCCTGCTACTTCAAAGGGCCACCTTAAAAGCGCCTCGCTACTTAACATAAACCTGGGACTGCGAGTTTAGCCACCTTTGCCCCCCCCCCCCCCCCTATTGGCCTACTTCTCCCACATAACATCTCAGTTGTCCACCTTTAAGTAACAATCCATTTAAAACTAGGCAACCGTCTTTTGTTCTGCGGCAATTTCGCTTTCCCCATATTTGAGTGTTTGGATTTTCATACTGAGAATACATCAATCTATACACAGCATGTTCTTCAGAAAAATATAATAGTTTGTTTCAAAGTGACGTTTCTTTTGTGCTAAAAGATTTCATCCAATCGTGAGACAGCAAAACAATAGCCAACAAGGGGTTCTAATTTTCTTTGTTCCCCATATGACATTTCTGTTGCATTAAGTATTAGAATAGTTTTCAATACAAAGGAATAAAATTAGTAAACTAGAGTTAAATCAATGTACTACATAGCGAAGTTATAGTAGATTTTCGTTTTTTGGCCGAGGAGGTGAGCGCCGGCGCGCTTTAAATAATATCGCAATCAGCACCTTTTTGCATTCTTTGCCGTTGGCCTGTACAGTTCTTAGTCTGACCTTTACTTAATATATCGCACAATCCGAAACGTGCTTATAATTTCTCGGGGGAAAACGGCTATTATTAAGAACACAACTCGACTCATAACCCTATTCAGACTGGGCTCTTTTGGTGTCCCTCGTACTGGATGGGGGGCACTTTGACCCCTCCCGCCTAATGAAGAGACATTTTCACAAATGACAGTTCATATAAGGTCTGTTCATGAGCTGTAGGAATCATTGTGTTCATATATTAAATAAATTATCTCCCTACCAGCATCAATGTCGGGTTGAAATGTGTCTTTGATCGCTTCGTTCTGCTCCAGAAATCCCCAATACTTAATGTTTTTATCCTTCTCCATGCTTTTCTGGTGGATTGAATTATCTCCTTACCAGCACCAATGTTGTATTATATCTTTGATCGTTTCATTCTGCTCAATTAATCCCCAATATTTACCTTTTTCCATGCTTTTGGCGGAATTTTGTCAAGTTACGAATAGAGTGACATTTGAAGCAAACAGATTTCCAAGTGGAAATGTTCTCAGGGTTAAACGTGATTAAAAACGCTGACCTATAATGGTCATAGAGTGCAGTTTTGAAGGCGGTAAATGTAGAGAGGGATCTGGTAGAAGATGGTAACGAATTCCAGAGCTTAATTGTGCGGTTAAAGTAATTTTTTCAGTTTGGAAGGTAAACGTCTTACATTTGGGAATTAAAACTGAATCGAGAGAGCTACTGTTTCTGGTTGATCTGACAATAACAAAGTTCGAATTTTAAAAATTTGGAGTTTTCAGGAATGAAAAGAGGAGGTCTTCGCGTTTTATACCGGAATTTCTTGTGTAACTTGATGGTAACAAAATGTTTGTTAGCAAGCACCCATCACATTTATCTGAACGGTGCAAATTCTTGGCCAACAACGTGCAAAATTACTGGCCACAACTTGCTGTGTTTGTTTCCATGAAATCATCATCACTGAGGCTGGTATACCTATAAAGCCTGGTTTCCATATGATCTGTAACGGTCAGCAACCGTCTTCGATCGATGAGTCGCAGATACCACACAAATTAAAGTGTTTCCATATGATCTGTAACGGTCGGCGACCGTCGCCGATCGTTACAGACCATGTGAGAATAAAGCCTGGTTTCCATGTGGTCAAAACAGTCGGCGATCGAGATCGGCGACCGATTAACCGGAAGTACTCTGATGACCTCCGATGATCGCCGACTACAAAAGACTCATGTTTCCAATAACATTCCGTGATCGCCGATCGGTTCTCGATTTGGCGCACTTTTTGTTTGAAAATGGCGGCAGTAAATCGTAAGCAGTTGTTGCGTTGTCAACTTGCTCTTCTTGTTAGCTATATGAGGTTAAGGCGACGAAGAAATAAGAGAAAAGGAAACACAAGTTCTGGATTCGCGAAATATTTGTCCAAAGACGTTTACATGGCCATTTTCACACGCTGTTTGACGAACTGAGGCGAAATGACAGAGAATTATTTTTTAGGTAGGTTTAATCACGAAAAATTCAGCAACGAACATATATTGTGCCTTTATAAGTATTTCATCATCAATTTTGAAGCTTTTTGAAGCCAGTTCCCTCGTTCGGCGCCATGTCTACATTGGAGTTTTATAGAGCGCCGAAAATCCCGCTGTTGCTGATCTCAAGTTTGATTGGACACTGAAAAGCACGTGGCTCTGACGTACGTCAAATAAGACAATAGGTTATCGCAGACCGTCGCCGACATGTGTTTCCATTAAAAATAGTTGTGATCGGCGACGTCTTAATGGTCGGGAAAGTAGAACTAGATTCTACTCTTCCGATCGTTACGACTGTACGTCGCAGACGCTGGTATAAAGCGTTTCCACATGTCGGCGATGAGTCGCCGACCGGTCGCCGATCGCGATCGTCGACTGATTTTATGATATGGAAACCAGGCTTAAGGCATAACATTTATCCGTTCACACCCGGGCTATGCCAGTGAGGTATGGGCCCTACAATCCTGTGTGTCTGACCTCAGGCTCCTAGGGGGAATACAAAGGCGCGCCACAAGAGCAATTCTTGGCTGCAATTCAGACCCGAACCTTAGCCCCTACTACAAGTCACGTCTCATCTCTTCTCATCTCTTTAAATCTTCTCCCAATCTCGTAGTGGCTGGAATGCCGTGACTTGTTCTTCTTCTACAAAAGTCTTCATGGTGCATACAATTTCCTTTTAAACAACCTTAAAATCTTTAGCTACTGGTATTAGCTCACGATCAGCAACTAATATTTGAATCTTCGCCCAAAATCCTTCCGTACTTCTCTTTTTGGAGACTCATTCTTCAATCGAATTGTATCCCTTTGGAACAACCTACCAGTCCTAATCAGGCAATCTCCCTCTTTTTTAAGTTTCAAAATAAACCTGTATAAATACTAAGTCTGTAAACAGTGAATAGTTTGAAACCGGTGCTGACATTGAATACAGCATCATTTGTCAAACAGTTTTCTAGGCCGGCATTAAATGAAAGTAGAAACAATGTAAATGGTATACTTCAAGCTCGCGACGTAGGAAATATTTCCTAAATTAAGGCATTTTACAACAAAATCTGTGCAAGCACCTCATCTTTTCACACCTTTAAGCTACAAGTTAAAAAGTCAGATTTTCAAACTATTGTGAAACCTTGACCAATTCAGCTAAAGTATTTCGTCCTCTACTTCTACTTAAATTTTCAAGCCTGGAAATTTTATATATTGCTAAGAAACCACCAAGCAGTAATGAGCGGTGGTTGGGTGACAACTGATAGCGGTGTATTGTAACTTTAGGTCATCTTTTAACCATACTTTGCAATTAAATTTTTGATTTAATTTCGAATTGCCGCTGCAAGCAATAACTAAGAAATCAGTGGAGCACGAAGAATCGGAGATGATGGCTGATTGTAATCAGAGGGTGTGAAATTTTTTTGTAGCTGAACTTCCTGGAGTTTAACGGGAAACAACTGTTTTCTACCTTGTTGAACACCAAGTAGGTAGTGAAATAAGATGGACTTCATCGTACACAAACGTTGTGTTTATTTCTTATAGGATGCCTGCGGTAACCGCAGTGAAAATATTGTGCTAGATCCCTGCTTGTTGCGGAGTATTTGGTTGCATATTCACGTGCAAGGAAACGCTTTGCAAACAAATTGATAAAAAAAGCTCATTAGATAGCTCGCTTGCACGCTTCAAGTACTGGTGTGACCGCTGCAAATTCTGCACGTTTATATGGTGTTAGTCAACGATAACCTATTAGCATGGTAGATGCGAGAAGTTTATTGGTTGTTTTGATCACAAGGGAATAAAGCGATAGTATATAAGGTAGAGTTGAGTGGTAACTCTTTCTCTCGGTCCCGTAAACGTTTCGCTACCTTACAAGCTGTGCATCTAGCACTCCATGGAGAATGACTGGCGAACAGAGATGAACATTGATAAGGGAAGAGTAGAAATGAACATTGAGCAGAACAGAGCAGAGTAGAGATGAACGTTGATCAGAAACTGATTATTGAGAAAGGCAGAACAGAAGAGAGCAGAACAGCAGCGAACAGAGCAGCACAGAACTGAAACAGAGCAGAACAAGGCAGAGCAGAGCAGAACAGGGTTAACAGGGTTAAAAGAGCCGTTCCAGGTTCTCCCTACCTTGGATTAAGTCTCCCCGAATCCCATCTCTTATACAAAACGAGGGTACGCCGTCTAGAACTAATTTAGCGTCGCACCTACAAATTTCAACTAACTTAACTAGAACTATTGAGTGGTTAGCACTCGTCCATTAATAAGCAATCGCGGAAGCGAAGCGAAGCAGAAACCGAAGTTGAAACCAAAACTAACGCCGAAAAAGCCGAAACCGAACCAAAATCGCAACCGAAACCAAAGTCGAAATAGAAACCTCAGCCTAAACCGAAACCGAACCAAATTGGCTGCAAAGCTTTCAAAAATTGTTAAGCTTACTAACTGCATTCAACGTAATTGGTCGCTTGCAATTATAAAAAAGGCTAGCGAGCGCGCGTCGTCGAGTATGAGCGAGTTCAATAAAAAGGCGGCTTTGTAAAATGCGGCTATCAACTCAGGCAGAACCACGGCTTCCAGCAAACAAGGCTGAGAATTGGCTTCGTTACAAGTTAAGTATAAACCTCTGTCTTATTGATTCACTTGTGTTGGTGCACTGTGTTTTCCTTGTGTTGCACTGATTTTGTTTCCTTCGCATCTTTTTATAGTGCTTTAATGTAGTCCGCAACACGTGCAGTATTCTACACTTGTGTAGGAGTAAATTTCGTACCATGTGCTATCTGGTGAGGGAAGAAGAGTATAGAATGGAATAGTAAATCGCTGCAAATTAAAGCGGGATGCATTTCAAGTTTGTGTTTTGTGTATTTATAGTCATGCTTAGTTTTGCACGCTGTGTGGATTTGCAGTAAATAGGAATTTACTATAGCATTGTAGCACACTGTAACTTCGGCACAAAAATGTCCAACTAATAAAGAAAACACAAACTATTTCATCTGCACTTCCGGCAGTTCTAGAATAAAAATGCAAAAGTATTGTAACTAGATATTAGTTACTGTAAAACAAAATAATCCTTATGCTAAATAACGCGGTATGTTTTCGATTTTCCTAGTGTTGAAGGTTAACATTAAAAGTTTTTCTACTTTAATCGGTTTTAATTATCGTCCTTAGCTTGTGCATTGTATATACTGCGTACCCGGCCAGGCCAAAAAGCACTGTGTGTTGTCAAAATCACAGGAAGAACAAGAGCTCCTTGTAGGAAAGTATAGATAGCTATTTTTGGAAAACGCAAATACTTCACTAAAACATCTTCTTGGCGTGCACTATTGCGCAGTGAACAGTAAGTTCGAACAATGAAACTTTGTTGAAACGACTGCTGGCGTTAAGGTATAGAGTCGAGTGAAAGTTTTTTGATCGTCACCTTGTATAGTCCACTATTGCTGAACACAACAACCGACGCCTTACTGCTGCTTGCTATGTATTTTTGTGTTTTCTTTCCAGTGCTGGAGTTTCGGTCATTTAACCCGGAGCTGTCCCGATCTGATCGCCCGCAACACAGCGCTTGTCTACTGCATGGCATGGCAACGCCGAAGAATGAACTTCCGAGTCCTTGTGACGCAATGAGAGTAACTTTAGAGGTAAATGTTGTACTGAACGCGGTCTAGTTTGTTGAAGGAGGTGCAAGTCTGCCAGCATTGGCATTGCAAACGCTATAGGTTATGTTGGTTTATTCAGGAAACTTGTTGCTTTAGATTAATCGTTCTGCCTCGGACAATCGTTTGTCGTTTCGTAAAGAGCTTTCTAATTAGATTGTTACTATAAAGCTGAATCTAGATCGTTGCTTCGTTTCACTTCGTTGTATGTAAGAGCATTCTTTTCCACCACATCGGGCCAGTTTCAACTACAGGAATCGTTTTCTTTTTATATTAAACTTATTTAATAACCACCAGGTCTGGTTGTTTGTCGTTGTATCTGTTACTGAACAATGTTTTGACGGATTTAGAGTAACGAGTCCTCTCTATTCTAAGTCTCTTGAAGTGATGATTGTATTCCCATTTCCAGTGGTCCATCAGAGGGGAAGTTGTCCCTCGTTTCGGGCCAAAAGTCGTTTCTATGACCTACCCAAATGGAAATGGACTCGGTTGACATTTCAAGGCTTGTCTAGTCCTTGCTTATCTATTGCAGATCGACAAGATCATGAGTACCATACTGATATCAATTCATTGCTGTAGTAGAGATGACCCCCTGGCAGAAGTGCAAGTACTTGGCTCGATCAAAGCAAGATGTGGACCTGCCAGCATACCCCCCTGGTCAACTTAAAATTCCAAGTATACTTTCCCGGGCGGTCAAGTTCCAAACTCATCCCCAGGCCCTCGAAGTAACCACAATTGAGACGCCGCCCAGGGCTACAGAAATGTGAAACCAAAGACCGATTCTTCTTTATTGACTGACTGTTTCTGAATAGTATTTCTAGATATTTCTGACTATTGACCAATCACACCTGCAGACGTTTAAGCCCCGTAGGAAGGGCTGACGATTTGAGCCTAGTGTCGAAAGTTGACCGGTTCCTACCCAGATTTCCTGCGCACTTTTCAGAGAGTTGTTCATGCAGTGGGCAGGTTTTTTCTGGCCTCCGTGCTCAGTCGTCACATGTTTTCTAAATAGTTTTCTGCATCATTTTGTACTGGTTCTTTTCGTATTTACGAGAAAACGTGTGTAAACTTTTAGTCGGTGTTTTTCGCCCAAGACGTTTGGTCTTTTGGGAATAACACGAACTGTGGTAACCACCCCCCTGGGGGAGGGATTTATTAGTTGTTATCATGATGTTGTTTGCAGATGTAAATAAAGCTGACCGTTCTTGGCGGCGATTTTTGCAATATGTTTCGTGTTTGAGTGTTTAGTAAGGCGCTTTATCTAGCGACGGTTGAATATCATAGAATATTGCATCTACACAGCTGTTTCAAAAAGCGTTGTTTTGTTTATTTTGAAGTCGTAAATTGTGTAAATTCGCGCGCACGCACGGCTTACCCCTCCCCCCGCCCCCCCCCACACACACACACATGCCGTACACTCGGCTAAGCTCTTAAAAAGCCTGAAGTACTAGAATATCTAGTGACAGTAACAAGAACTTGATAGCTAGTTAGTTTATTTTGCGTAGATTTCAAAATTTTTGTTTTTGGCTGCGAATTACAGTCTTGAAGAAAATGAAAACAGCTATTCCGTAAGACGATTGCCTAGTAAATGACTTCAAGGTTGCATTCCGTCTGCTAACGCACTCGTCGTTATCAAAATCTTGCACGAGGCATTTTTCTTTTCAACTTGCCACTCGACTACGAACTCGTTGCAGTTTTGCAGGCAACGTTGGCCGAGAAAATTTAGTTTTTTCGCTTTGCAAAAACAGGTTCTCGTACATTATTTTGCGCAGAAAATTAGAAATAAACCGACTTAACTTTTCAGCATGAAGTGTCAGTGATATTGCTACAAGGTAAAATTTCCTCCATGGATATACAATGGGAACAAGCTATGCACTTCGTGCTTTGTAGTCTTCGCGTTAAGTTCTCCCACTTGCTCCCACAACACTGGATACAAAGTTAGTTTCATATTTTTAAAATCCTTCAAACTCTGATTTTAAAAGATCGTTTTTCATCTTTCATTTGCTTCTGTTCAAGTGTTCAATAGACTAATTGCTGCTCACTGCAGGCTTTTCATAAAAACACCAGTGAAAATTTAGCTTCCTTATATCTTCAATGTAATAATTATAACATAGGTGGGGAATATAAGTACTATATGTGTTGGGTATTGGCAATGGGCGAGGTGGTAACCAGTAAGGTTTGGCTGCTGAGCACTATTAAGAGGCCGTCCGCCTAAGAACCGACCAACCCATATCGGCGTCCGATATGAATTTCGCTCATTTTTTGTGGGTTAATCAGACATCTATTGGGAACAAACAAAACCGACTT
>JAOBRG010362061.1:0-12514 GCA_027574985.1 Umimayanthus nakama | reverse complement strand
GTTGCCATGGCAACACGTAATCTCCTAGAGGTAAAATTTTTCCAGAAACTTGTTCTCCAATAAATTTTAGTAAAAGTTACCAAATTTGGTTAGTATTACTTTAATAGTAAGGAAGTTCTCGAAAGTTGAAATCGGCGCGGGCACTTTCCGCCCCCCCCCCCAGGTGGAATAGGGTTAAAGTTTGAAAGGCACAGACAAACATCAACAACATCGAATTTATCTGATTTCTTACGCGTTTACAAGAGCAATAAGTTATTTTTTTTAAAACTATAAAGCTTGATCGGTACAGCCAGACAAAGAACTGTATCTTTTTTTCTTACTTAAAGTAAAGTTACAGTGGGTTGTTTAAAAAATAAACAGCATTTTAAATAAATGTCGCCTTCAAATAAACGCCGCTCTCGAATAAACGCCACACTCAAATCATGAAAAATTTAATAAGCACCGCGGCGTTTATTTGAGGAAATACGGTATTATCTTGCTGTCGAAAACTTTCTGCGGGAGAGGTTGAGTTGTCAACTGAATGAAAAAATTTTACGTTATCGACGACGAGCAGTTTCCTTCTAAAAAGGCCCGGAAACTGCGGAAGTTGTCGAAAGCAAATAGTTAGGTTATCGACAGTTTCACATCTGACAGTTTTTTCTAATCTGCGGGGGGAATTATTTTTATTGTCGATAATTAAGAACCAGTAATCCACCGAAGTGGAGATGAATAGTGAAATATTTTCTACCTAACCGCAAAGCGGCGAGGTGAATATTTTTCACTAGGCACCGACACTGAGGGGATAGTTGTTAATTAGCATTAACCAAACAAGTGGATTTTGTGTTTGCAAGAGTAGCTTCTACGTTCATTTGGCGAATTTTCTCTTCCGCGACAGTGGCAAAAGTAGCCGCAATTTCGGCTGGAGGTGAATATCCCAGAATACAGCGTGTCTGATGAACCAATCAGAGCGCGCGAAAAGTGCTATCGTGCTGTTTGGTTAATACTAACTACCAATATCTGCGTGGCTCTTGTCAATGGATATTCCTGAAAAAGAAAACCTGACGAGCAGAAGACGGATGAAAACTAATGTAACAAAAACCTTTCAATCCATCAGTTGGGAACGTTAGACGCCATACGGCGGTTTAAAGACGAAAGTGAAAATTGTTTTGCCGTTTATGCCGCTGTCAGTTTTTTACACCAAATATTATTACAGCAGCTTTTGTCAAGAAGTATGAACAGGATGGTCAGTGGCAAAGGGTTAGAACGTTCCAGGGGGCGGGACAACTTCCAAAAAAAAATTGGAAAAACGAAGACCACATAGAAAATCTTAGCATTGCAAAGGAAACCTCTTTGTTAATTGTTGAAAGATCAACACCTTACATACTTGTATACTGCAAATCTGGCCTCGTTACATTTAATGTCAACTAACTAATTTTTCTGAGTTAGTAAATTTCCCCGGTAAATATACTTTATCTCTCGCTCTTACACGCTTATCATTTATAAGAACATTTTTGTAAGAACAACACCGAGGATCAAACTTGGCCAAAAATTAAGTGAACAAGCTAAGAACAATCCAGGCTGGGATTTGGAATAATAAATGCAAAGTTTCCTTTTTTGGGCAAAATTATATTATTTTCCTCAAACTTGATCTTATCGAGCGTTAAAGTACTCCAAACGTTGAGATCAATCGAATTCTTGTTTCCGTTGCGATTAATTCGTCTTGATTCGTGATCACAAGTTAGGTGCATTTGCAATACTTTATGATTTAGTTGTTTCTGTTGTTCTTATGAGTGCTTTAAAAATAAGAACAGCTTAAGAACAATTGAGGAAGAAATTCCCTAAAAAGTTAAGAACAAGGCGGCTCGGCCAAATTTACTGATTCTTATAAAAAGAAGCGTGTACTACTGTACTAGTAGCTGCCATCTTGTTTTTGCAATGAGCATGCGCAGAGAATGCTCGTTCCCAAACTCTCGCTGATTTTTACAAACTTACCGATATCAAACTATGTAGTGCTTGAAAAAGTAACTAATCGACCACCTTTATTTGTCGACAACAATCAGCAGTATAGTATGTGGAGACCCTAACAAACCAACTGTGTGTAGTAAGGGCTCCGCACACCGGAATATTTAGTTGCCGATGACGTTTAGTTATCAAAAACCAATAGTTATCGACAGGGGGCCGTCGGAAAAATGATTTGTTAACGCTTAACGTCAAATGGAGATGTGACGGACTTCAATTTGCCGTTAAACTTCAGATTACCCAAAATTCCTATTGGGCAAGAACAAGGAAACGGCCTGTAGAGGGACAAACGGGAACCGTTGCCAACCAACGCAAAGTAATGGCGTTGAAGTTTTCTGGAACTGCAAACTGTTTCTTTTAAAAAGATTTTTCGGTTAAAAAAGAAAACACGACAAAAGTGCGTGTTTTTGGTGCTGTTCCTGTAGTTGGAAAACACGCATTTCTAGTTTTACCGCAAATTGAAACCAGGGAATTCACGGAAACCAAAGATTTTTGCTGCGCTATTGGATGCAGACTTTTGACTGATAAAATCGCCCACTAGTTTATACTTTGTTTATTGATTTGAAAATATTAGTATGTTAGTTTTTTAAAGTTATCGTTCTTCACTGCTGCAGTCAAGAGTTAATTTTGGTGTAAGCAAAGTTTGGTTTAGTCTTCGAGTTCGCAAGCCCAAAAAAAGGTCATTCCAGTCTGTCATCTTACAAGAAAGCTAACTTTCTAACCGTTCACTGCACGACGTCAGTCTTCATATCGTGCTAAGCCATTCAGTATAAAGAAAAATTAATTTCAACCTAATTAAACAACGTAGACTTCCATAAGAAACTCTTCAGTAAGCTTCTTCATGGAACTCTCTACTTGCACCAATACCATGTACCCCTCCCTCCCATAAATTCTATCCCCACCCCTCCCCAGATAGCCTCCATATTGTCTACTTATTTTACTTTCTTACTCAGTCTTTGTTAGAGTTCGTTATCTGAATTGATTGAAGAACGTATTTCTGCCGTGCAAACATTAGATAATAAACAATTTTGTTTCAAGGAACAAAACTATGGAATTGTCTTCCATCATCTCTCACCAGTATTTATTCCCGAAACTCTTTCAAAAGAAAACTTGTCGATCTCCTCGCAAAGCAAGCCTAAACTGTGTGTAAAGAGCCTGTTATCATTTTGCAACTAACAAAGTTTCCACAAATGTCAGGGTGTGGAGCAGGGAGCTGGGAGGAGGCACAAAGAGTTAGTGGGAAAATTATCCTGTGCCCCCCAATATCAAAGCATTAATCGTGCCCTCCCCTCCCCCCCCCCTCCAAAAAAAAAAAAAATCTCAAAGTTGCTCCGCGGTAGCTGAATGAGGCGGCTGTAACCAACAAGTCCTATGGTTTCTTTACAGCTGCCTCACCAGTAGTTGTACTCTGTATAAAGCTAATGGAACGATTTTTATAAAGATGTATGAAAAGTGGTAAAGTTAAATTTACAAGTATTGTATTGTTAGAACTGTTTGCTCGGAGTACATGCAACAAATATTTCAAAACCTACATATCAAGTAGTTTTAAAATAATTCCAATATATCACAAAGAATTATTCTCCAGTATTAATATCAACATAGTATTTATAATATTCACAACTCTGTACAAATTTCTACATCATGAACTCCATATAACCAGTCGCTTTGAGAGCTACGCAAAGGGTTGTGGCGAAGACTTGAGTTCATCCTTCCCACAATCATATGCGGCTCTTTTCTGCCGCCTAAAAGAGACTGGATACGAGTCAGCATGAACGAGTCTGCAGTCGTAATAGCAAACTGTTTAGTTAAAACTGTAATAAAACATCTACAGACTGTGTAGGGTTCCTGCAGTTGGCAACTGACAAAATTTAAGACCATTTCAAGACTTTTCAAGACCCAAACTTGGAAAGTTTTTAAATTACCTAAGTTTCTTCATTCTTTTTATTCAAAAGTTACAATACGGACTAACTTATGTAACTTTTAACTCCTAATCTATCATGAAACAAACGTTTTGGGAAGGGAAGGAAAAATAGACCTCACACCTAGAACCAATCCTAGTTTAAAGGTTGACCATTAAAAACGATACATTTAAAAAAATAAGATATTTTAAGACCTCGAGGATACATTTTGGCAAATTTAAGACAAACATGTATTCAAGGCTTTAATAATACAAAATCAAAACTAAGATTTTCTAAGACTCTGCAAGAACCCTGCATTTAGTTATCCAAGAATTTTTGGCTCAATGATAAGCAAGGAACACAGGGGTAGCAATGGCGTTTTGCCTACCCTACAAATTATGCATTGGCAGATTCTATATGTCTAAATGTCTCCATTAATTACAATTTGTAGACTCTTAAGCTCTTGGCCCTGCAAATGTGACATTTTTCTCACTTAATAGTCATTCTTACGTAATTTCTTAGTTTACACCTAAATAAAGGAGTATTAAATGTACTGCAGAACATTCAAAATGTACTACTGGACATTAAAAAGCTTTAAGGTAGTTTTCTATAGAGTGTTGAATGGTAAATCTGCAAAATATGTCAGAAGAAAGTTGGGTGCGTCGGCATTCTGGGGCCCCCATTGATATTCCCTACTATATTGTTAAATGGGGATATTTTGTTAGCATATTATGCACCCAAAAACTTCGAATATATTCAGAGGTGATTTGTGGAAGGGCAAAGGGGGAGGGGTGGCAGCATTTATATCAAAATATTCTGCAGTAAGTATGAAATCGACAAGCCTTGGCTAATACTTTGAAACACCACACTTTCTTAAACGCCATGTGTAATACATGTAACTGAGATTTAAATTCTTTTTTAGCCATGTGTTCTACAGCTAAATTTTTCGTTTCGTCAGATACTAAAGTACAATTACCTGTAGCTTGCCTACATATACATTAATTTTGTTTTCCTGTAGAGCAATCAGAAAACATCATTTAAACTAAGGCAATTGCCCGTGATAATATCTTCAGTTGGTAAAATTGATATTTGAAACATTCAAGTACTCTGAATCAAGCCCAAGTAAAAATGCAAACACATGAAGATTTTAACAGAGTGCCAGCATATAAACTGTTGAAAATCCTACAGTAACTACCGAACCCCCCTCCCCTCAATTCGTTCTGACATACTTCTATCCCCTCTGCTACAACCCTGGATCTGTCTCAAGATGTCGCAACCCTTTAGGACAATTTTTCCCCAGATTTCATTCACTATTTAGAACTAATTGTGTTTGAAAATCATAGGATATACAAAGAAAATTCCGTGGCTATTATTTATGAAAAGCGCAATTTATAAATAAAAATAGACATACGGTATAGTGCAGCCATAAAACAAAAAAAATAGAGGATTGCTTAGTGGAAACGCTCAGTGTAAGGGATACAGAATAGTTTAACAGTAGGAGCACTGCATCTAGTTGTATATGTGCATATGTGATTGTTGGGTATTCTTCTTGGTCAGTCTTCATGGTCCTCCTGTCAAATAAAGAGCATGTTATGTTACTTAAATATTTTATAATCTGGACTGTTCAACCACAGTTTCACTCATACACTATCTGGCTTGTGTCAGTAGCAACGGCTTTGTAACCATCAGGAGAAAATTAAACAAGTTAACCACACACCGACAGATTGACTAATTAGACTGTGAGCAGTCTCTGTTTTTTTTGTTCCTCGGAATCAGTCAAGGAAACATAAAAATGGCGAGTGAGTTGTTGAGACTCTTGCTGATTTGCTTCTTACTGCACCACTTGATTTTTGAGTTTTCTAAACTGATTCTGATGAACAGTTAAGACTGTCTAATTGCAAAAATGAATTCCCACCGAATTTTCTTCTTGCATGGTACAACTGCAAAAGCTCTAGTAAGCCCCTCCAAAAGGGTAAAACTGCTAAAATTCAAGGAGTTTTCTTAACTTGGAAAAATAATGTCCAATCTCTATACCAAAGTACATTAACAAGTATTGTAACATGTCTGTGCATGATTGGAACAGTGGTTATATCTCTGACTGCCAACCAGGTGGTCCCAGATTCCGACCCCCCGCCTGGTCGAGGGGTGAACTTTGGGAGATCTTCTTTCACCACACTGTCTTTGGACAGGGGTGTTAAGCAATTGGTCTAGTCTCTCAACATGCTATCCAGGGTCATAAAAGAAACCATGCACTTACTGATGGGAGTAGGCTAATGCCGGTGTAAAGCAGGTGGACACGTAGCATGGGATCTAGAGTCTCATTCATGTCCAACCCCTCTTGGGCAATAAGTACCCAGAAAGTTATTAAGACAAAAAAAGTAAAAAAAAACTTGTTGGAACACTCTGAGTAAACCCAGTTCAAAAACACAGGATTGTTAGTTCAGATAATTTTAATGAACAGCAGTCCATATTCTCAACTGCCTACCTCTCCTATGCTTGGCTCTCTGGATCTTTGACCTGCTTTGCGATTTACCCGAAGTTCAATTCTACAGAGACAAAATAAAATCATTGGTAGTAACACCCAAGTTTTTTATTGATAAAACAAGTGGAAGCAACAAGTCATGTTGAAGCTTACACACAAATACATGATTGTACATCATATCTGCCGATCCACCTCAGTTTAAATAATATTTAAAAAAAACAAAAATTTGAGTCATGGGAAAAAAGTACCATCACAGTTGATAAAAATTTACAAAATTATTGTCAGTAGTTAAAAACTTTTTTAGATAACTTGAGATGAAAAGTGATGGGTGGTGATTGGTTAATTTTAAAGGTCTTTAATTTTGAATTTTCATGGATTTTAACGTAAAATGAAAATTATTTTTAATTATTATAAATTTTTGGATTAACTTAATTGACAAACACCAACTCAAATGCTATCCAAGGAGTGACACTTGCTCTTCAGGAAAAAGTGTTTATTGTATTCTATTAACTTTTTTCCTTTTAATTTCATCTCCAATTCCACTACTCTCGAACAAAGACAACCTGTAGTTCCCCTTCAAATTCGTGTTGTGTACATACATGACATTGTATATATTTCTGTCAAGCCTGAGAACACTAATCAACACTGAAACAGTTATCTAATTTTTTATTTATTTATTTACACTATTTAGCCATTTTTATAACAACAAAGATAGTAACCATTAATATAAAAATCTTTTAAAACTTGAGAGTGATTAAATTAAAATTGTTTCAAATACATCCATATTTTGGACCCCCCAAAAAGTACAGTAAGTTGCTTTAGTTAATTAATGTTTCTTCTGCATAGGTGTGACCTGTAGTTTGCAGAACCTATTGTGTGATACAATTGGACTTGTTGGTAAATATGTCGAAAATTGATTGAATGTGGAAAAAGTGGTGGAAAAGGTAGATATTAATAAGAATAAATTATGTGAAGCAAGTGTTGATAGAGAATTAATTTTGAAAATGTCAAGAACTTTTAGGTTATTAAAAAGAAGAGCAGTATGAGCATAGAAACATATAATTAGGCATTGGAGATTACTTGAACTGCTCATTTACATGTGTAAACAGTTTGTCGTCATTACCTGTGTCGCTTGTGTTTCCTCTTCTTGTGTGAAGCTAGCATGATAAGAAGCAAATGATGTTATTTAGAGTTTAACATTCTATTCAGAAGATAAAGCCACCCTGGATAGGGTTTACAAGTTTTGGAAAAGTTAAATAAATAAGATCATTTAAGAATCAACAAACAGTAAATATATGTTACTTTATGTAAAGGGAGTTTACATTTTTACCATAACTATTTACACATTATTAATTAAAATAAACTGTATGATTGCATGTTTCAATACTTTTGCTGTTTACTCTGAAGTCCAGAATAATTGTATCATTCTATATGATTGTTAATTTTGAGAAAAATTTCCACTCTACAAGGCTTAATTCCCGTTTATACAACTGTCTAATATTAATTTTCGAAATTTTTAATTCTATACGAACCTTATATGGGCCTGTACAATAATTATTCCCAAAGCCTAGCCTTTTAAACAGCAGCTGTTTTTCATGAAAAACAAACTTGAAATTTACCTGTTACAATCTACTCCTGTTCTGCAATTGTTCTTTCTCACAAGTTTCCTACCTTTGTGAACTTTTCCAGTGTGGTTGTGTTGGATGTGTTGCTCTGTAATGTTTGATTCTCCTGCAAGGAAACAAACTAGTTAATTATATGAGGTTTAAAAATGGATCACAATTCACAGTTAAACTTTTAATATATAATAATGTATTGATATGAACTGTATTGGTGTGTATGGAGCGGTACGGGGTTCAATCCCCGACCTGGTTGAGGGTTGAACTTTGGGAGACCTTTTTGTCGATGAGAGTAGGCTAATGCCGGTGTTGTGGACTGTTAGCTGAGGGTACAACTTAATTTCTCAGGCAAAAAACATCATGAACAGCTTGTAGAGGTCTGGCTAATACTCCAAACCACCAAACCTTGCATTTGTTTTAAACAGGTTGCTAAAAAGCCCTGCGGGGAGTATCATGTTTATGTATGTGTATGTATGTATGTTAGGGCCTCAATCTCCACATGAGGAGAAAGGAGCGATGGATGGATGTGTGTATGTATGTCCAGTTTCTGAAGATACGGTTGAACTAAGTTTTCATGAGGAAAATGCAGGCTGTTTGTCATACAGATGTTCTGTTTAAGGCAGCTATTACACATAAGTTCAACTGTACCTGCTTGTTGACGGTACTTACTCTTTTCTGGCTGTGGTTCTGTTAGTCCACTACCACCACCACTGGCAATTGCCTATGAAATAAATTAGTTGATTATATCAGAGAAATTTCAACCAACTAATTAAACTATCTTGCTTTGATTAGTTTTTATGTATACGTACCTCTTCATTTGAATCTATTTCAGTCTATAATCTAGAAAACAAGTGATTTTGCAAAGAGAGGAGACTTGGAGAATGAGATAAAATGAATTGCATCCATGGCCAGGAAGATCTTCCTTATCAGGATTCAATTTAGGGTGTGTTCGATTGACCCTATTCTGTCTATTCCAGAAAAAGAATAAAATTTCAAAATTCTCTCCTGATTTGCATAACAATAAAATATCTAGTTAAAAGTAATGACTGGGACAAGATAAAAAACGCAGTTGTGTTTTTCCTCTAACTTGGCGGGAATTGTGACCAAAAAGATTAAACAAAGTTTTTATTCTGTAATTCCTATTCCGGAATAGAGTCAATCGAACGCGCCCTTAAACAACTTTTTCCAAACTTGCTCACGACAAACTTTAAGGTTGTTTTCAAAACCAAATACAATCGGGTATTTTGTAGAGACTGACTGAAACTATTGAACAAAAACACCTTGAAATGGTTGTGATATTGCTGACTAAAGCCTATGTACAGCCAGCCCCTGTTTTAACCCATTTCATGAACACCGACATGCTAAATTCAAAAAAAGGAAACTTGCCTGGGTGTTTCACATTTTTCTCAAGAGTTTTTTGACTAATTAGTTTTGGAGGTAGTTAAAATAATGAGGTTTACTATAAGTAAAAGGGGGCTTATAATTAACCAGGGAAGATTTTTTTATAATTTTTTTTAATGTTGTATGTTCTAGATTCTAAACACTTCCAATTAATATGATTAATATAAACTCCAATCAAGTAATAATTTGTTATTTTAATTTTTAAAAAAAGCTTTGGCACTTACAACCATTGAGGTAATAGAAGATTTTGAAAAAAGTCTTTCAGCATCTTTGAATTTTCTATTTCTTCTTTCTGCTTTGGCATTTGTAGACCTGTAAGAAAAGTAATAAAGTCAACTTCCAGAAAACCATGATCTAGTAATTTGTAAAAACCATGAAAGTTCTTGCTTTGAACCAAGTGCATATCCACCGGTATTTGTAAATCAGGACACTTTAATCATTCACTTAGCCTCTCCCTATCCCTGCCTCAGACCAAATGTTTTAAAACATGCTTTCGCATGCTGAAATTGGTCTATTCAAGTTCCATAAGTAGCTGCCCAGACTGCTAGCTCTCGATCACCATTTTTAAAATCCAGAATAATCAGCAAAGCCTTATAATAAATATATCGTTGGCCTCGCTTGCTCAGTCTGTACGGCAAGTTGAGGATCCTCATTTTTTTTTCTTCCTTGTTTTCATGGCCCTCGCGCTTAGGCCATAAAAGGAAGGAAAAAACTCAATCCATAACTTGCCATCAGACCTTGCACTCGACTAATAAGAGGTATTTATTATGTACCTAGTGACACCCAAGTTCTAAGAATTTTTTAAAATGAATCAATAATCCCTTTCACAGAGCCACTACAAGGGCAACTTTCTCAATTTGCAGAAGAATGACCTCAAAAAATGCTGATTTAAGTCTCAAATAATGTTACAAAAAATGGAAATACTTACTGGCTAAAATTCTAGAAAATTGGGACATCCCAACTTTTGAAGGTTTTGAAAGTCAAAAATCAGGACTGTCCTGATGAAAATAGGACAGTTCGCAGGTATGCAGTTGTAAAAAAGCCAGTAAATCTAATTGACTTTTCTCTTAATGTCCCACTGTTCTTTAAAAATGTTAAACAGTAAGTACTATATATGTATAACCACTTTAATTGTTGTGGAGACTAATCTGTGTTCAGAACAACAAAACAAATAATTTTGTTATTGAAAAATCATTAAATTGCTGTTTTTATTACCATAACCTATACATACTTGTTTGTCAATAGCCTATCCCATCCTCGAATGATGTTTCCATATAACTGAGTGTCTTCGAGATAGCTGCCTTCGAAAGCATAAATCTGTCGTTCAAGGTTTGCTAGGCTTTGCTGTAAAAGGATTAAAAGCAGAGTGTACTCCATTTAGCTAGCTTAAAGCAAGTTTCAAGCCCTCTGAATTCATCTTTCTGGTACACAGAAACGCCAGATAAATGATATGGAAGTATTCAAAAATGGGTTACCCAATGTGATATTAACTAAAGGTAATTTATTAATTTTATTCTAGGTGGGCATCAGACTCAAAGAAAAAAGGTTATTTATAGATTAGTTTTTAAAAAAACATATCTTTTTTATAAGGAACCCCAGACCTTTAACAAAATATAATTTCCCAAATTCAAGGAATTCCAGAATTTTCAAGAAACCTGTATTTATGTTCATAAGAAATATCATATTTTTTTAAAATATAGAAAGCTAAAATCATGAAAAATAAGGTTGAAGGTCACATGCAATAACAATAGGGTTTGATTTGAAAATTAGAATTCCCTTTTTTTTCAGTTTTGTGACTTAATAACATGCCCATAAATTTTAGGCAAGGATTTCTCCGAAAAACTGCTCTCTTTTTTTTGTCTAAGTTAATACCCCTCCTACCGGGACACGGACTTCCGCATCCAATGATATTAATTTCTGAACATTTTGCTAAACGTTTTGGATTTGTTCAAGGCCCTTAACCTTGATCATTGCAAGATTGGCCATCTATAGTTTGTATGTATTGATGAGATATGACTCGAATGAACCACAGACTGTGTTTTAAACTTGTTCGTTTTGTTTAAGTTTTTGAGGGTGATCGAGGTGGCAATTCTCTTTACTCACAGAGTCACGTCATGACCGGCCCACTGAACTTCAACCTTTTCGCAAAATAACGATAATTCTTTTCCTACTTCCAAACAAACGCCGTTCAAAACACTATTTTTACTCAGTTTTCCTTCAGATGTTGATCAAACAGTTAAACGAAATGATTGGAGCGGAGTTTTGGCTGAAAGTGTCGTTTTTGGCGCCACAAAAAATGACGATAGAATATTCATATTGTTGGTTGCGTATTGAGAACAGTCCATCGAATAGCCATTCATTCGTTTGAACTAACAACAAAAAGTTACCTAAATCGATAGAAATAGAGTAGTCATACATTATCTATACTTACAGCGATCTCAGCCCTTTTCTTCAGTAACTCTGCGAGTTCTGATCGTGTGTCTGTTGGTTTGTTCGATGCCGCCATCTTTTTCTCAAAGTTGATCAATATCCCGGATGTTAATGAGATAGGACCGCAAGGCATCACGGGAGTATTCTGCGCAGGAGAAAATTACGGATTGCAGTGCTCCTAAAAGTGCCAAAAATATGCTAGAATAGCCAAATCATGCTCCTGTCTTCCGAAATTATGCTCACAAAATGAAGTAGATTCTGTTCATATATGCGCACAGTAACAACACCAAATTAAGTTTTTCAAATAAGCCGTGCTGTTGCAAATTTATTTGTAATTTATGGCAGTTTGTCTCAGCCCACAGACGTCAGTCCAAGTTAGCTGCTCCTCGTGAGTTAAAGTTAGACACATAACTCTGGGCATGCGCTAACTCACCTTCGAGTAACCGGGCCCTGTGAGTAGCTTCTCCGGGAGACAACTAACTTTCAGTCGGTATAGAAAAGTTTTCCCCACTTCTGAGCTCGCAAATTTCAGTACTGAAGCAATGTCGGTTTGGTCAACAAAGGTTGGTATGGACCATGGTATGTTGTTTGCCTGTGAGGCTTGCGAAGAGTTTCAGTTTCAGTTTATTAAGTGCATAGTTAGCATAGGCTAATCCTAGCACTGGGCAGCGGTTACAGCAACTTAA
>JAOBRG010362050.1:0-12515 GCA_027574985.1 Umimayanthus nakama | reverse complement strand
ACTTTTGTGATTGGCTAAAACGCTTTTGTGTTTCCATCGTTTTGGCCTATAATGCAAAAGAAGCTCAGTGAAAAGGATCGTTGCTTGTTGCATTAAATTTAGCATTCCAGGGCCAAATACAAAATCAATGCGTACGTTTTGTAAACCATTAGGAACATGAGCCAAATATGGTACATAGCTTAGAGTCATTTTTTCCCGCCTATTAGAAAATCAAGTGAGTTCAGCCATCGTGTTTTTGATAAAACTGGTTGCAAAGTGATTGCATATCGCACAGGCGATGTAGTGGCATTAAATCCGAATCTCTTGGAGACTTTGCCGTCCAGGCTTGTATATGCTTGTCCTGCTTAAAGTTCCTTTTTTAAAAAATAAAGTATGTGAAACTTCGAACGACTTTCCATAAGCCATTAAATATTCATTTTTTTTGTTTATCCTAGAAGAATAAAAATAATTGGTGTTATTTATTGTAACCTGTGAACCAGTTGAAGAAATCCAACAAACTGATAACAATTCATTTCGCTTGTCTTGAACAACACGAATATTTGGGTTAAGGTATTTCTCTTAACTCGAACCTCAGAATTTTTCATAAAGTGTTTAAATTGGTCAGCAGGACAGGAGTTGATCATCACGCCCATGCAAAAATATCTGCACAAAATTCAACAAAACAAACAGAAAGAGGATATTTATAGGTAACGGAATCATTCGTTCGTCGCTATACGTTTCATCGCATGTCCTAGCTCCCACGACTCAAACACGTGCTGTGCTCATATTAATTTGTCTGGGGCGAATCCAGGGGTGGTTCGGTCGAACCCCCTAAGGTGAAACAAACGCAAATATTTGAACCACACTTTTTCTTGTGAAAAAGGACTTGTTAAATAACGATAACAAGTAGATAATGTAAGCGGACGACGTTTATTCGAACCCCCCTTCACGAAACCCTTGAACCGCCCCATAGCCAGTTTGTATCAGTTTTTATACCTTCAGTAATACTCGTCAGTCTTGGTGAATCAGATATACTAAAATAGCTGCAAGTCATTTTCATATGTGTAGAATTGCATCTACGTTCAAAATTTTATTTGTAGAACTAGAAGTCGATGAATAAAGAATCGAATCAAGAACGAAACGAGTCGTATTTGTTGCTGTACCGGTATCACAAAGCTTCTTGGAAGAATGACAGAAATTACAGACAGAATGATCAGGACTAGACATGAGATTTTAAGAAACGCATGTGGGGAAGGTTTAGCAGAAGGTCTGTCAGGAGGGTCTTACAGCGCGACGCGCCCAACCGTTGAAACCGTGGCCAGATTTAATTTCGGCATAAAGTAGTAGTAGTAGTAGAAGTTGTAATCAATAGTGATAGTATTAGTAGTAGTGGTAGTATCAGTAGTAGTAGTAGTAGTAGTAGTAGTAGTAGCAGCAGCAGCAGCAGCAGCAGCAGTAGTAGTAGTAGTAGTCAATAGTGATAGTAGTAGTAGTAAATTTAGTAGTAGTAATAGTACTGAGTAGTAGTAGAAGTAGTAGTCAATAGTAATAGTAGTAGTAAAAATGAAATGTGTTATGTGTTGAGCTAAGAACTTTGAATTGTGTTGTTTTGTGTGTTTGGGTTTTTTTGCAAAAACACAAAAATCGTAGGTCGAGATATTACACAAAATCAACAGGAAGCATGATCAATGGCGAACACAAGTTTTTAATACAACGTGACGGGAAATATTGAATGTTAATTGAGACATGACGAAGAGTAACAGAGCGCCAGCGAGGTGATAAATATTTTAAAAGTGATTATTCGTTATCCATTTGAATATGAATTGTTTGCCATTCTTTCATGGGACAGTTCAATGACGATACCATCAGCTGTTGAGCTGCCATACACGGCGTGGGCCAGAAGTGGTGGACTGCCATGTTCGGTTCATATTCAAGCACGTACGATATATATACTCCTTTATTCTGCGCATGCGTAACACCTGCATTTCGCTAACTTGCCAGTACTGGTGCCCAGGCCTTTGAGAACGCGTCTTTTGCTTCATTCACTTGACGAACGTTTAACAAATATTTTTTCAGTGCATATTTGCCGAAACCTCTCTAGTTACACAAATAATTGTACTCGATTCAATCAACATCCAGTACAAGACTCGTTGGCGCCAACTGTGAGAATTGTTTTGAGGATCATACATAAAAACGTGATGTTTTAAAGTTTGGAGAGGGACCGATGACAATGCGATGTGAAACAACTTTGGCCGAGGGTTGTGTTTTTTTTTTTTTACTGATACGCATTATTTTTATAACCAGGTAATTTTGGACGGGGCGTGTTGTTCTGAATAATTTTGGCCATTTAAGCCTAAAGTCTTTTAAATTGTACATACTTTGAACCTAACAACGTTGTACTGTATTTTCAAAATAATTGTACGTTGTGTTCTGTCGTAGTCTCAACCTTAGTTTACTTAAGTGTACCTACTCGTAAACTGTTCGTTTTGAACAAGTTTTAACCGTGATGCTCTCATCTAGTATGTTTCTGTAAACTGTGTGAAGTATTTAAGATTCGCGGTCAAAGGAATACTGGCTGGACTACCTGTCACGTTTGTGGACTGACTATATGGACACGCTTTTTCAATTCTAGGAACACAATTTTATAAGAACACCCAGGCTGAGATTTGCCCAAAAATGAAGAACAAGCTAAGGACATTCACCAGGCTGAAATTTTGATCAGAAAAATTTAAGAAAACTATTTTATCATTAAACACATTAAACACAGATTGAGGTGTACATGAAAACAAAACTTGTCATCGCCATCGGGCGCTGGAAAGTGATAAACAAGCTCGTCACCTTCGCGAACGCTGTAGTGACAGTTTCAAACGCATATTTCTTAGTCCCATTTTACATGCACTGTTCCAGACAACTAATTCACTGTTTAAAATTATCGGGAAAAAATAATAACTTACGAACAAAGTGAGGCTGAAATAGCCAAAAAATTAAGAACAGTCCAGGCTGAGCTGAAAGTTACTGGTTCTTATAAAAAAAAGCGTGTAATCACAGGTGCTTCACTGGTTCGAGAATGGCGGGGCTCTCGAGCGGCCACTCACAGACACAGGACAAAAATATCACCTTCATCATCGGCGTTTTTTTCCTTGTTTGTGAATCGTCACACCGTAACAACTGTCGTGCTGTAAATGCTATCAAAGTTTCCTTCTTGTAAGGTTTATAAACACTTCAGTTTCGCCACGATCAGCAATTAGTAAGATCCGAAACTTTTAAAAACAAAAACAAAATTGGTTGACAATGCCTGACGCAAGTGTTTAGAAAACGCTCTGTGAGTGCTAAAATGGCCGGTAATGGATTTGTTTGCAAGTCAGAAGGATCCGGGCTGAGAAGCTCGTCAATGAACTTTTAAAACACAATTATAGAACCACGTAGTTTTGAATTCAAAAATTTTAACCACTGCATGCCCCTATTTCGCATCAGCAACACCCATTCGTCGTTTACTGAGAGTGAGTTATAAACTTTATCCATCGGGGAAGCACTGATCTTCCTCTTATCGAAGCACAGCGTTATTTTGTTTGTTTGACATTCTTCTTTTAAAAAAAATAATACTTATAGAGGTTGCATTTCGTTGGATGCGGTGCGCGGCCGCGAAGCCACGTGTAGATCATGAGGACGAGTCGAGTCAGTGGCAGTGACCTTCACCTACTGCTTGTAGTTGAAGTTCGTTGCTTTGGAAACGGCTAGATGACTGTGTTCTTGAATGAAAACTTTGAAAAGTTTACCTGCTGTGTGGATTGTCTTTCAATTCTGAAATGAGATGAACAGCGGATATGTTTTAGAATCTGAAGTTTGTCCCCTGGTGACAACAAGTAGTAGTTGTTTTGAAAAAGTGCGGAAGATGCAGTTTCCAGTGTGTTATGTTGAAATGGCAGCCTCGGGTTATGAAACGTGCACAAATAAACTCACTCGCTACTAATTTGTGCTTGTACGTCCTATAAACGGAACAATGAAAGTACTGTCAAACAGACCTTGCCTTACTAAACATTCCTGTTTGCATTTTGGACGGATAAAACATGAGGCACTGACACTAAGCGTTAATGGGCACATTGAGTGCATACACTGATGTAAACGAAAAAGCTTACTACCGAGCGACAATATTCTTAAGACACATTGAAGTTTAACTGTGTTTTATTTACTGGTATACGAGACTTGACGACCCAATTTCTAAACTTGAGTAACGTTTTGCGTCAAGAGACTTACTTAATTTCTGTTTGATTGTTTCTTTTGAAAGCTTGATATTAAAAAAAAGGAAAAACCAAGTATCGTCAGTTCAGCTTCGTGACAGCACACAGGCCAATATACTTCCAGTGTTTGTAATTAGGTTAATAGTGTGTACTTGATAAATATTTTCAAAACGGAAAGGGATTTTATTTTTTGTGACCGTTTACTCACTCTTAGCGGCCTATCTTTTTAAAATCCTTTCAAATGAGTACTTATCATAACTGATACACGTTTTGGCAGGTTCGAAACGTTTTCAAGAAACGTTTTGAAGCTGCCGTATTTAGAAATGAGTCATTCACTTCACTTAGTATCAGGCCAGCTTTTACGACGAAGCCGTTGGCGAAACTTGCTTCGCGCGGAGATTTTAATTTTGAAAAACCAGCATTTAGGTTCTGTGACAACCACTCATTCGTCTGTTAATTTTTCGCCTCTCGCAACTGAGCCCTTAAAAATTTAACACCAGAACTTGTGTCAAAAAGCAGAAAAACAACAGTTCGAGTGATGTGTTGGCAAATTTGGCGTGGCCTCTGAGATGCGCGCGCATTGGCTGGGGGTTTCCCGCCATTTTAAAACACAATATCTGCTGATGCCATACCAGGTGTTTCAGTTTCGAGAATAACGAAGATCACGACTATTTTATTGGAAATGTAGGTTCGCTGCCTGAGCAATAGAATATAGGATGCAACAATAAAGATTCTTTTTTATCTCCTTTGATCTGCTGATACGAAACGTAATTCTCGAACTTGGCGAATGACGTCTTTGCTCAGCGAGGTGTAAAACACAAGGTCGACCCTCCCGCGAATCTTTTTAATTGTGCAGTAAAAATGATCACTTGCAGTTGAAGGGGTAAGTATTTTAGCAATTACCAAATCAACTTTGACACTGGTTGATCATGCAGATAACTAACGCGATATTGTACTGTCAGATGGTCAAACGAACACGAACAAAATTTGTCATTACTGCACATATTTCATAGTTTTTTTGTTTTCGTTCTCTCCAACACAAAATCGCAAGGAGTGGACATGAAATAACAAAACCTGTTTAATGTTCGTACGCAGCATGAATTCTTGTTTTGCATTTCTCGAAATGTCATCCAAAAATTAAAAGGTTTATCCTAAAAAAGTCCCCGATCTGCTGATCTAGTTGGCCATTTCAGTCCTAACGCAAATGCTTCAGCAAAGATAAGAAGTCAACCACACACAAAGAAGGTCTGCGCCACGGCTCAAGTGTTTAGTTTAATTACTAAAACAGGGCTAATGCCGGATAAAGCCCGCTAAGATCAAAAATATATCGCATGGTCACGAAACGGCTTGTAAACACAATCATGTTATCAAGAGAGTTAAGAATGAGACACGCGACATGCTCACGAGGCAATTGACTTCACAATGTTATTCGTTTTATTTTAACTTAAATATATTTATACATTTGTTATTTTAACTTAAAAATCTACTGTACATTTTGTTAAATACTCATCAGACATCAATCGCTCCCCTGCTTGAGTATCCGTATGTTAAACAGCCATTGTTATTTGTATGTACACAACCTTCTATATCTGTCATTAATTCTTTCTACTGTCAAAACAAACAGACATTTATTCGAGAGCGCAAAAAGCTCAAATAAGGTGGATATTTACAATCTCGATCCCACTGGGATCACTCATGTACAACATTTCTCAAAGAGAGAAAATTTGATTGTTGAAAGATCAATCTTTTCAGTTCATAGCCCGTTAGAAGTCTTGTGACATGTGACCAAAGTGGCCTTGACATTTCATGAAACGTGACTTTCAAGTGTATTTCTTGTTGGTGTAAACTGTAATACATTTCATAAAAGGGGCATCAATATTTTCCCAGATCAGAACCTTTCGGCTGATAAATCATCTATCCCCAAAAAGGCCCATTTTTCCGACTCCCTTCTCTTGAATGACGCCACTTGCAGTTGCTAGAAGTGGCAATTAGTTTTTCATCAGCGCCGCAATGCCGCCGTTCCGCGTCCAAGTTCACGTCCCGATCTCATCTTTTCTTTTAACCGTTCTGGTTGTTCCTGACCAAGTATCGAAAATTCAGCCGGTCTCCAATCAGCCGTAGAGCTTGTCCAACTTCACGTGGCGTAATATTGTTATTATTGTCTTGTAATACTCCGAAAGATGCATTTGCCTGCGTCAGAGGTTGTTCTGTGGCTTGGCTTGCGTTCAGATGACCGGGTGATCTTGATCGCAGTGTATTTTGATTATCTGAGTCGTGATTCAAATTCACGACCACTGGCCGAGAAACGTTCGTTCTCGGACTATGTGTTGGCGAAAGACTGTCCATTTTACGCATCTGTCCACTTTGGGACAAAAGGTTCGATTTCAGCTTCGTAATGATGCTGGCTTTGAAAAACCCCTTTCTCTGAAGTTACAAGGCAAATGGCGCCTTGTACCACTGCTGTAGAGATATTTGATTCCAGATGTGTCTTCCAACCTCTCGACAACGATTTCTCGAGCACTCACCAAAGTCAATTTAATCTGAAACGTTGTTTCTTCCGATCAAAATAAACGGAAAACACTTGATCAATGTTATGACCCGCCGCGTAATTCCTCCCAGATCCTTGCCACAATGCAGTGGCAGACTTTCGATATATTGGATACGTTCCAGGAAAGTAGCAGCGGTCAGCTTACAGTCCTTACACACAATGCGTTTTTCAAGCGAATCTGCTATTGTTTCTTGGCAAATCTATCCAATTCGAGCTGCGATAAAGCAAAAAAACTGATCAACTCACGATTTCTGACCTGCGACGTTCAAACTAGCCGGGCTCGCTGTCTCTTGTTTGTTTCTATTCTGCGAACAGAAAATTTTTCTAGAAGAAAAATGTGCACCAAAAATAGAGCTGACGAGGGGACTTTTTCAACCAATGAAAAGCTTTCGCTTCTCTCGTTGCCAGGGACAGGATCAGACTTGTAAATTATTTCTGTGTTTTGACGACGATACGTGCAACATGTGGCCTGCGATATGTCACGTGACAAGATCTTCTTTTAACCAATCAAAAAATTACAGTTAAATGGCTTCCGAAAATAAATTAATTTCGGCGATGTTGATCGAAGTGACTCCTTCGATCGAGTCCTGTGTTCGTGTTGTGAGGCCGTGAGGTTCGTTTTACTTCCGTTGCAGTCTATTTAGAAACTTCTCTGAGTTTTAAATATTGGTCTAAGCTCGTTTTCTTTTTACAATATTACCTGCGATAATTTGTACCTTCTATGCTTTCTTTCACAGGAAGGGAGTTCGACAGGACACCGAGAATATTTCATCAATGGCTGGGCAAGTTGTACGCATAGTCGATTGAACAGGCAGGACTTTTGATGGTTTGTGAAAACCCTGAATGTGTGTGTACAAACTCTCAGACAACTCGGTGGAAAAAATCCAAGTGTTCCATGGAATATCAGTCGAATAAACTGACTAATAGCGACTTGTCTTTCGTGGCAAGACAATCGGAACGTCTGGCAAAGGACTTCATATCATATCGGCTCGGACACAATCCGAAACCTTTCAGTCAAACTGCTGTTACATTACGGAGACTCGCGGACGAAATAGAACTCCAATACCCTTCCCTCTTAAACCATCTTTGCCACAAACTGAACATTTCGCGGAACACTGCGTATTCGACTTTCGTGGAAATTGCCAGTGAGGTTTTTGCAGATGGCGTTAACTGGGGAAGAATTGTGGCACTTTTTGCTTTTGGCGGCAAACTTGCTGTGTATTGCGACCAACACAACATGAAAGACTTGGTAGATTTGGTAACGGATTGGGTTGGAAAATTTATAAGTGGTCTCAGCGATTGGATCGAAAAAGAGGGCGGTTGGGTAAGCGAGAAATTTTTATTTAATTTTTTCTTTATTTTTACCCCCTTTCAAAATATTTCCGCCTTAATTTTTTTTGAATTTTGCAAGAGCTCAAAATACCTTGCACACGTATTGATGCCCTTGACAACTGATCGTGAAAAGCGCTGTTGGTCATAAAAACAGTACTAGCGCGCTTTATTAATATAACACATCTTCCTTTTCAGCTCAGCTGTCTTAGGTTTTAAAGCTCTCACAATGATAACGCCAACATTTTGTATAAATCGTACAAAAAACAAACAAATCGAAACTCGCTTTCGACTTCGTGTCACTTTTTACAACATTCTCTCGAAACAATTTTCTTGGAAAATTCCCACGGCGAACTTTCCCAATCCATACCAGCTGATCGGCCCCGCTAACATAGTAGTGAAAATCTCAGACTTTTAATGGCACCATTTTCAAAGATGTGTTGTGTGTTTCTATATTTAGTGTTGCATAGTTCTCTGTTTAAAACTGATAAAATAACTTCAAAAAATACCTAAAATAGCATCAGGGTGCAAGCCCAGGTTATCTATTGTTAAATTTACAATCATGCAATTTGTTCCAGCAAATTCCAAGAATTTTTTTTCAAGGTAGGAACCAAGTGGCAAGCATAACGTTTCAAAGTAGAAATGTCAATTCAGAGTTAAAAAATGTTTGTTCTAATATACTTTTTATAAGAGTCTTCAGGCAGAATCAAGTTTACCTGACATAGTATTTTATTAATTCATGTATTAGCCATATATCTGTTTGGTTGTGAGATTTTTGAACAGTTATTTATTGTGCACTGTTTAAAGCTCCTGTAGAATTGTGCTTACTGGTATATCAAAGATCCAAAGATTGTACAAAATAAGAGAGCATGTGACAGGAAACAGGAAATGTGACAGGAACTGCTAGCATAGATCAGAAGTGTTGCCAAGTATGTTTTCGACAACTAATATATCAAACATAATTTGAGAATGGACAATTTTTTAAACAAGTCAGCAAAAACTGAAATTACTTTTCATCCTGCTTGAAAATCTGATTGATTAGTCAATATACTGGTAATTTTAATACCCAATATTTAAAACATCTAGAACTGATATCCAACATGTCAATGTGTGACAAACCCACACCCTTTTCTGGCCCACCCAGTTGAAACCGAAGTCAACCTGCAAGCTCATTTGTGTTTGTGCCTCGAAAATTGGTTTTCACTGGTGGATGAATTGTTTCTATTAAGTGCAAGTAAAACTAGTGGTATAGCTCTTAATTATGTTCGTCTGTGTAGAAACAGAATTGAAACAAGCATAATTATATGTAAGCAACTGGTGCAAGCATATTGGCAGATGTATTAAGGACAAAATTTGTCAATTTTCTTGTGCTGGCTACATGTATGTACCTTGTTTGTTTTTGAGTTAAATGTAAGCAAATGGCCGCTCAGCTGCAGGTGCAAAGAAAAGGAAGGTATTGATGCATGCAATAATGTACTGACGTCACTGCTGGAATCACTGTCTATGTAACATTGCATCTTGGCTATTTTCACAATGGCTCAATGTTGCATGCCACTCACACTTGTGCCAACTTCAGCTGTGAAAACCTTTTAAAATGTTCAATTTTCTGATCACGGTTCCAAAAGCTAATTTTACTTTGCATTTCATATAGAAAAAAGTGACAAATAAGAACTTCCAAAAGATTTGATTAATTGCTATTCTGAAGTTGAGAAGTGCAAATTCGTGTGTAGGTGTCTCAGTCTAAATTAAAACTAATAAATAATATGTCGTAGAGGACACAATATTTAATGCCTTTTTCCCTAAAACCACTACAGTTGCACCACCAACACATTGTGCAGTACATATTTTTTAATTTTTATTATTTTGTTTCGAAACAGTGAATTGCATGACTTGCTGGATATTGATGATAAAAATATATTGCTTGAAATAGCTCTTTAGGAAATTATTATGCAAATTTTATGTAAACTTAATATTTTTCTTGTTACATCAAGTCAGTATGTTAATGTCTGAAAAAAGATTATTCATAGTTGCGTCTGTCTAGGTGGAAATCTTTTTCAAGTTTGATTTAAGATGTGTAAATACTTGAACAGAAAACAAAGATAAGTTAAAAATTCTTTAATTTTTTGTGCTTGTTTTATGCCAGTTATTGGCATCCAGTTGCAAACCAGTCACTACTTGAAGTAAAAAACAAGACTTGAACCAGGTTCCCTGTTGAACTTGTTTTGCTAGTTGGATGTTTTCATGAATTAATGTACTCAGCATGCCCAAAGAATTAACCTGGCTGTTGGTCTACTTCTTATCAATATATACAGTCACACACATCCTTTGTACATATGTGTGATCTTTTTTTAAACACGTCCACTCTTAAATAAATGTTCTATTTTTGGTAGCAATATATGTGCCAAACCAAGAAAAGTATTCAGTATGTCAACCAAATTTATTTTCTCTAACTCAATAGAGAAGACTTTTTTAGAAGGGACTGTTCTTATTATTTTATTACTGATCAGGACTTTGAAAAATATACAATCATGTAGCAATCCTGAAATCAACTGAGATTTTAAAAAAAATTACCAAAGGGATGAACACTGGATGTATTTGTAGCTATTGATGCTTAATGATGCCTGATGATGCTCAGTGAGCCCTAGTCCAGATGAATGTGAGGTCTCTAAAGAGTAAAAATTAGGCAAAGTATTAACTGATCAAGAATAACGCATTTGGCCAGTCTAAGGGGAAACTGAGCTGGGACTAATACTCGTGCGTTGGCATAGTGCCAGTGGGTTGGACAAATTAGTTTTTGAGTTGTAATGTAATGGTCCAGTAACAGTTTTCAAACAGAATTTACATTCAGGGATTGAACTTTGAACTTAGAATTAAAGTGAAATGCATGCATACCCTTAAAAGAACCAAATAGATTTTTCCAGACTTAAGGGTATTACCGGTATACCAACGGTCTGGTAGGGGTGCAGCCCATGTTGCAAAATTTAATGTGCAGACCCTTTTCAAGACATGTTCAGTATACTCCCTAACCAGTTTTTGACCTCTAGTACATTAGAATGATCCTGTTAATGATCAGTATTGATTTTGCAATAAAATGAAGAGCTCGGAGAAAAAGTGACTAGGATAAAGGTACATAGCAAATAGGTTTTGTGGTATCTTGGGAGACTTGCCATGAAAACAATTGGTAAAGGGGGATGGTCCTTTTTGAAAGAAGGGACCAGCTACAGCTTATCCAGAGGTTTAGTGATCAAACTTAGGTGGCAGATGCCAATTTTCTTGTTTTATTTGCTATTTAACACTTTTATTAAGCATTTCTGTTTGTTTGTGTGTTTTGGTTTCGGTTGTCATACATGTAGACTAGGGAGTGGAGCCCGGGAGAGCTGAGAGCTACTGGTAAAACAAATTCTAGCATTTTGTAGTGAAAAATGCTTCCGGAACACTTTTTTCATGTCTAGGTAATCTATTGCTATAAGTCTAGTTTACAATGTTTTTGAAGTCATGTCCACCTAGGGCAAGAACAGAAGTGTTTTTTATCCCAATTAGAGATTATAGGAATAGGCACTTTGGAAGCTTTTCTTTTCTATAGTTAATATCGAAGTCAATTCGAAATATTTGGTTGGAAGTTCTGTTCAGATTACAAGAACAATATGTTGGCTAGTGCTACATAATATGGTTCATTCGGCCATTGTTATACATGTATTTGCAGAAAAGTATGATCTTGAGGTTTTGTGGAGGGTGGTCCAAAGTTGTCACTTTGGCTGTTTTTGCACTGAGCTCTTAAAATATTGTAGCACTGCCATGCTGAGCTGAAGAGTGAGAAGGTTTTTATACCAACTGGAATTATCCCTAGAAGAGCTGTTAACTCTACAGGTGTATAACGGCAACAGGATTGAATAGTACACTGTTAAAGTGCTGAAAACTAAAAACTGTGATTTTAGGTAAAAAAAAACCATACCCTATCTGTGGCACATCCACCATAGTGGTTACAGTAACGGGAGGAGTACCTGCTTATGTAAATTGTGGTCTATAGGACTTGTTTAAATACATAAATTTATATATATATGTATGTATATACTGTATACGTACTGGGGCTCATCAAATTTTACACCGCAGGAAATCCCCGACTTTCTTTATGCACCTGATATTCTTTATGACTGCAAAACAAATACCAAATACCTCAGAAGATCTATTCTCTTATGAATTTTAGAGCCTTTTACTGTCTGAGCTGCTGCATCTGGTACTGACAAAAACAATGACAACCCAGTTTTAACTAAAAAGTAGTATTAGTATGACCTGCTTTTGAACGAAGCTCTTGCTTCTTTTACAAACTTTTTTTAAACATGCACTTAAAGTATTTTTCATTCATGTTTGAATGAATACACTCAAATATGTAGACAGCTGGTGAAGAGTTACTAAAACAGTTT
>JAOBRG010362039.1:1243-12515 GCA_027574985.1 Umimayanthus nakama | reverse complement strand
ATGAGATATTTCTCATCGTCTTTGACTTTGTTATCGTTTTCTCGAACTTGCAAGGATTGAGGTTTCTTAAAGTCTCTACAAAAATCAAACTCAAGCTCAAATTTCGGCAGCATACATTCTTGCTAAATTTCTGTATGTGTTTTCTTTCGAAAAAAGGCCTTTGGATATTAGTATATAATTTGTTATTTTTATTGTTATAGTTTGTTATTTTGCTACCAAACTTTAACTGAAAACACCGGCAAATGATCAACACGTCGTCTCGACTCAGCGCACACTAAAATCATGCGATTCCATCTCAAATACCTTCTCATCTATTCGGTGATTAACCAATCAGCTTGCGAGATTCATCCATTTCATGCGATTCTTATTATTATTACTATTCTTCTTCTTATTACTATTATTACTAGTATCATTATGATTGTTGTTATTGTCATAATTATCATTATTTTACTGTTATTACTATTATTGTTATTTTTGTTATATTCATCATTATCAGCATTATACTACATGCAAGTAGATAGACCCAACCTTGCGTAAGTCTTAGTCTAGATCTAACGGGGCAATCATTCGGGTAAGGAAGAGCAGAAGGAAGATTTAGAAATATTTACAGTAAAAGAAAACAAAAAACTACACGATACCAGGTTATAAATACAACTGGACCCGGTTGTTGGAAAATAGCCAAAACTTTTAACTCAATTCCTATATCTAGAAACACGTCCGGCCTTTCTCAAGTATTACTGAAGTTCACTTCAAGGAAACAGTATTGCGAAATTAACCCGAAGTGCCAACTCAAATTGATTTTTAAAGAGTCAAATCAGGTAACGGGACAAAAATAAACCCTTAGTGAGCGCAAAACTGTTTTCGAACAACAGGGCCCAGAGGACAAAGAGAAATACGAATTTGAACCGAAGATTAGACTAAAACACAATGGAGTACCCTGAGCGACTAAGCAATGGTTTAGTGAGATCCCCCGGGGGGATAGGGGTTGGAGGTGTAGAGTCTTGGCAAATAGGTTTCGGACCTAACCTAGGTGGTTTCGTTATTGCAGTAATTTTCATCGAATCGTGTTACTGCTTTCATTAAAATCTACACATTTTATGCGCTGTGTGTGTCTTGGGTTAAAAAGGGAGAGCAGTCGAACCAAGTTGACCGCTCCTGGATCCGTCACAGGCTAAATACGGGGAGAGAGGTGAGAGGGGCGGGGGGAGAGGGGGAGAGGGGGTTGTTTGCGTTTAAAGCAAGTAGGTAGGTAGGGTTGAGTTAGATCTTTAGTAGTTTTATTATGACGTCATGACTAATTTAGGATTACTGTGAAAATTCATCACACCAAAAAGGGAAACAAAATGGTGCCAGTATAGAAACAAGTTAATTTATATATTTTAATAATAGTCGCTAAAATTGACAAATAAAGTAAAAGACAGGACATTTCGGAAAAAGGTTTGGAGTTCAAACGTTTTCGACTAAAGAGTTATCATCAGGAAGCGATGACTTCTTAGCTGAAAACCTTTACATCTTATATAACGTTTTAGCCTATTCTTTACTATGTTTAGAGTAAACTGAGATATCTTTTTGTCAATAAGTATTTAGCTAGTTTAGTAGTGAACACAATTGTTCATTGTCTATTTATGACTATAATGAAACATTTTTAACATCATGAGTTTTATTTGTTTTTACTTGGTTAATAAAAAAACCTATTCAAACCAAGCAACTTGTCGAGTGGTGTTATGCTTTTCAGAAACTAAATATAAAGTGAGTTTGCCAAAATAACTAAGGTTACATATAGAGCAGCACATTTAGCGCGTATGTACAATTTCCATGTGCTGTGATACGGAACGTCTTCTTGTTACATTTCCTACGAGTTTTGGGCAAATCTTTTTACCGGACAGTTTCGAAAATTGTAAGTTTATTTAAAAATCTCAACTAAGTGGATTCAATTAATAATAACGTTAATAAGTAAATCTTCTTTCAAGTGCTTTCAGTATTTCCTTCCTCAAAACGGGGCGAATCTTGTGACAGCCTTACAATGAAATTGACGTGGTAAATACAGAAAAAAATCTTCAAAATAGCTTGTAGTCACCACCGTGTATATAAAAGGACAATGATTTTAACACACGAGGGAAATGAAAGTCAAATATAATCCCCCCCCACCCCCCTTACCCCCACCAGATTAAACGACCATAAAAAAGCCCAGCCGGAATAGGGTTAAACTATTGTTCACTGCCACAAGAATTATGTCCAATTAGAATTAATAAAAAGCCATTTTGCAATGTTCAGAAAATGTTTTCTACCACTTCAAGTACATACAAAGCAATGGAACAATTTAAATCGACTGGACGAGCCAAAGACGCGTACCATCAGTTTCCTACCAACGAATGATAAAGTTTAGAACGTCTCCATATAAAGAACATTAAAAACCGAAACAAATGAACGAAACTAGCAAACATCAGAGGAGTGATAAAAGTGTGTCTGACATAAACTAAATGCTGATAAAAGCTCTCGAATTTCCTCTGTTGCTGTGCCGTCTTGCCCTGCTTTTTGATCATCTGCTGCTTTGCATAAAAAACATTGAATTTGGGGTAGAAGCTACCTTTCTCCAGCATACAGTCCTCTGGTACAAATGCGTTCAAATCAGAACGCAAAACTCGATGGTCAACATATGTGTAAGACTGCTCCTGCCCTACATCGACATCTTAACGCCACTCGAAGAACACTCTCGCAGCTGTAAAAAGAGGTTCTCAATTGTTGCCTCTACCTCATCGCGCCCGGTCACACAACCCGTTTTGTCAATTGAAACAATGAGTCGCTCTATTAAAATCTTTCAGAAGAATTTTCAGTTTTATTCAGCTGCTAATCATGTCCAAAATATAAACAGCAAAGCAGACATTGTTCATAGAATCCTAAAAACTCTCGGGACCATCAACAGAAAAAAAAATCTTGGTCAAGGCCTTTTCAATGGTCGGGCGGGGGTGCTAACCAACTTTTTTTAATTTTTTATTTTTGGGGGGGGGGTTTGGTCTAACTGAGGACTCTACATTTCTTTCGAAGAGAAATTGAAGTGTGCATTCTAAATGTAACTGAACAAAAATTAAACACATGAAAGCATAAAGTCTCTTATTTCAAGTGTTTTTCAGTTTATCTTTTCTTTGAAACTACTGTAACTCGAAACACCGATAACTGGATTAAAGCAATTTCTGCCCCTTACCAATTCGAGTACTGTAGTCGCAGCGTTTTTGCGTCACGCTTTCCGAAGAAAGGCAATAATTTGTTATTCTCAAACAGCAAAGCTTACATTAGAGATCAGGAGACATAATTTTGCATTTATTAGAGATGGCAGACCAGCGATTTCACCACGTTTACCATAACCCTACTTTTACTCCAACAACAGCCGAAGAAGAAGCTCGTTTAGCCAATAACAGCTCAAGTGAGAACTATATATATGATGGTACAAGGAAACCACAGCGAGACGGGACACATGAGAGTGAAGACGGGTCAATTCGCTATCTAGAAGTGAACGAGACTGAGTCACTCCACGGAGCTGGAGAAGATGCCCCATTGATTGCTTATGCGGGAATAGAGCAAGACTCAAGCTCTGAAAAAGAAGTCCACAGATCAATTGATAAACTAGCAGCAAGCGCGGAACATAGGCAGGGAGGTGCGCGAAGAAGGCGACGGCGAAAACGACGCTCGAGAAATGCCAAAACCGGAAGTAGCGAGTTAATCGCCATCTGCCCAAGGAACAGATTAATGTGGGCCTTACTTTGTGTTTGTATTGCGTTGACAATCGTCAGTCTTGTGCTGGTTGTTCTGCTTGTTCTCGGGGTGATTCGGCCCAGCTATGAGTACTTCCAGTGTAGCATTAAACGACAGTCAATCAGCCCAGGTAAGTTTTGCTTGGGACGAAAGTTACCATAATGGACGGTTTGTAAACAATGCAGCACATGTTCAGCTGCTTATAATCATAGTTCACTTCTAACATCAAAATTGCTTCGATAGTATAAACAATCTGCGAGAAATGATACGGAAAAGAAAAAAAAGAAAACATTGACAACACGTCTCGTCGGTAGAGGATTGCTTTGCTCCTACTATCCCACTATGTTCAACCTAATTGGCGAATGTAAACCAGTAAACTTTCACTGTTACGGAATCTTAATTGGCCATGAGGACGGCATTTATCGTGGCGACTCTCCGCAGCCTTACTTGCACTTAAGCTTTAAGCAGTAGTAATGTTTCGACGTACCCTGGCTTGGCCTTTCAGACCTTTTAAAATGTGTTTTTGATTCTGTAAAACATGTAATATTTTGGTATGATATGAAGTGATGCTATGCACAAGCAGTGTGGGGCAGTTTTTCTTTGGTCACGTAAGGATGAAGTCATCGCGATGTCAAATAATTCATCCTTTATAGAAATACTCACAGCAATAATAATGACAATAACGATAGTAATAATAATAATAATAATAATAAAAGTAATAAATACTAATAATAAAATAGAGTGTTAAGAAATGTAAATAGTTTTTCAGTCTAGTTTTTATTTATTTATATATTTGTCTATATTTTTCCTTTGTGTTCTATTTTAATTTTCGAGGACTCTTTTGTAAATCACTTATCAGTGAAATTGATATCTTCAATAAAGATTATAATAATAATAATAATATTAATAATAATAACAATAACAATAAACCATTTGTATAGCGCTAAGCGCTTAAGAATAAATTTAGCCTTATGGTAAACATAATCGAAATGGACAAACCTAATAATAATAGAATATATAGAATAAATTAAAAATACAACTTTAAAAAAAGGTTAAAATTCAGGCACTTAAATGTTCAGCTAATGTATCCAAAATAATATTTTCCGACGTAGAGGAATCTGTCTAGGACTTGAATGTTTGTTACGCCCTGGTTTCTCCCGTTTTCCACTGCTTTAACAAGACTCTTCCTTTCATTTCTGATCTCTCGCACGTAGTAATATGTCATATGGAGGAATATTAACTTCTGTCTTTAGGTGACTATGGAATATCGAAATTCGAAAAGTATTCTAGAAAGAATACGAATTTTAGTTCTCCAGTTTGCTAGGATACTATACATTAAAAACAGTGAAACCGCTCTTGAGATTCTCACACATCTTGTCTGCCCGATCGGGTAACAAGATCATTGTTAATACCACATACAGATAACAAAAAATAATTTGGCATTATTTTAAATTTGGAGGTCAAGAATTGGAAACGGACATTTTAAATTCTAAAGAAGGTTTAAACCACGCAGCTCTAAATACTGATGATGGAGAACTAATCGAAAACGAAAGAAAGATACAAGTCCTTGGGCTTGCTGTTGGATGTCCATAAAATATTTAGTAAAAACTCATTTTAATTGATAAACTCTATATAAAACAATCAAAGCTTTAATCTGAAGGTTTTTCATTCCAGATTATCGGCATGAATTTTCGAACTTGAATATATGACATTTCCCTGGACCTTCTTTAGCATCAGTTTATGGTTTGAAAAATTAACATGCACACCATGAATCAGAGTGAAAGTAAGACTTCGGTATTCAAATGAAATAGCTCCCAGCTATGTATCAGGTGTACAAAAACCATGTAGTGTACCGTTGTGTAGCCTTTTACAGTCAAACCAGGTCAAGCGTTGTTTGATTAAGAATCAAGATTTGGTTTTGTTGTTCAAAATTTGAATTCATTCTTCACTCGAACTTCTCAAATTTAAATCGAAAAACAAACTTTTAGAGTCACGCCTCTGTTTGAATAACCAAATTTTGAACAACAAAACCAAATCTTGATTCTTGGGCAAAGCACTTGGCCTGGTTTGAGTGTAAAACCTGACATGCCAGTCAATAAAATCCTACTAGGAAGAAAATTAAAACGTCTTCTGTTAACAAATCAGTGAGATAAATACAGCAGTTAACATTATGTCGTACTCCAAAGGACAGATTATTATATTATTAAGTTAAAATCAACTACCTTCCGTATTCAACTTGGCCCGGTTTAATTGTACGAGGAGTGGGCAACTTGTCTAGCAGATGAATCCGTTTTGTTCATTGTGTTTGGAAGTTCAACACAACTAACAAGACGCCATTTTGACAAGCAAAAGTACTGATTCCAAATAAGGGAAGCCCACATCAGGGATGCCCATATAAGGCATGCGGAAGTAGCATCTCGTAACACATTGGATAGGATTTATCCGCAGGATAAAGTTATCGATTCTTCTTACAAATGGGTTCTGCGTTTTAACGGTGTAGTCTCAGTCGTGTTCCACTGCAATCACACCTTGTCTGCACAACTTATCTTTGTCATTTTAATGTGCTTACGCCAGCTGTCTTCTCCGTTTGTCTTGTATCGTCAGTTTCTGCATGACTATCTGCAGAATCTTTGCCGGCTTTCAGAAAATTCTACCTTCCTTTCCTCTTTCCTGAAGACACAAATATCTATGTCAAAGACTCTTATACAGTGATTGGAGGAGTCGCAAACGAAGGATATTCCAGATTGAAATACCTGATGGGTCAGAGAGCTGTGCTGCTTTTCCATCTTTCTTACCAATTGAAAATTACCCCGGCGTGCCAGCAACAGTAATCAGATTTGATGGACAGCCGAGAGTGTCGCTCATCATCATTATTTGATGACTTTTCGTTTCTGTTAAGAATGCCATTCCAGAGCATTTGTGCACCATTATCTTAATTGGGTATTGTATGGTTCTTGGTCTGTTATATCTTCAACAGATATATACTTCTGGAATGATGGTAATAACTATTGGTCTCTCCAAAAAAATTCTGAATCTCAGGTGATAGAGTTTCTAAGGCAGTTTCTATGAATATTCGGTCTTTGTTTACCACAGAATTTTCAACAAGACAATCTTTCACATCGGTTTGGCCACCTCGGGCGATCGATCACAGAGTAAAACCAACAAGAGTTGCATTTGACTAAGTCGTCGTTCAGATACAGTCAAACCAAAACAAGGATGATCTCACCGATTAAACATTGTGCAGTGGATATAACAATGGAAGAGCATAAACATTTAGGTATCTTTCATTTAGCCTTTCCATAAACGCTTTCTGTTTTGACTCAGAGTCAGAGTACCAGCCAATCTGAACAATTCAAATACAACGTTCCCATTCTTTTTGCGACAGAAACGGCGTGGCCTTGACATAGGATCCCACACCGCCACAAGAAACAGTATGTATTTCAGAGTTTGCAGTTTTGCTATGAAAAGCCACGGAGTGTTGTAAGCCTAGTAGTTGTAGTTTTGCTTTTGTCAGATTTCCTTGGCTGCATGGTAATTGTGGAGGATTTCCAAGAGCTTCAGCGATGAAAGGGAGATCGGGTTTTGCCACTCTAAAATTTGCTTCGCATTCGGCTTCGTCTTTGTGTTTGAGGTTGAATCGAGGATAGCTGTAATAATGAAAATCCAGATTTCTTCATAAAGTAAAAAAGAGTCTTCGTCATCAATGATTCCGCTGTCAAAATTTAAAAGCATAGAATCTCAAGTTTCTCGAAACCTCATTTTACAGTGCAGTTGAACGCAAAAATAAAAAGGTCAAAGTCTTCAGATCTTCATTCCCGCGCAAACTGATGTTCGTCGGCATGACGCTTGCATCTTAACTTATTTTCCCGCTACAAACACGGCGTCGTCGTCCAAGTCTTACCGCGGCCACGGCGTTCTAAAAAACGCCCGCGTTCTTCGATCTTAAAGTCCGTAGTGTTACACACAAACGACAATTTCTATTAGAAGAGAGACAAGACTTGTACCAATGGATAGCATGCGCATGTTACTCCCGTTTTCATAATTTTGACAGTTTTGCCACTTGAAGGAGCTCGTACAACTGTCTGAGATGATTTTTGCTCACTGAAATACGCGCAGAAGGTCGTTTGTCTTTTGCTGAAGTTGACCGTGGAGGGGCCTGCAAATTTGTGCGATAATATTTACTCAGACCAAAACATCAACGAACCTGCAGCACTCCATTGATTATGTTCACCTTTGTCAGTGGGAACCTGACTTGCCATGAGGAAACTGATTTGGTTTGAGCCAGAATGTTTGAGGTGGACACTCTGAAGAAAATGCTTTTACAGGGAAGATAATCGTTAACTGCGTATACAAAATGCATCATGATCTTAACTTGCTGTTGAAAGACGTGTTGTTTTTCTAAAAGTGCTGAATGAGCAAGAACCAAGAACAACATAAAAGCACTGTCCATGTATATGCTTAATACCGACTTACTTAGGTCCTTAGCTCCTCCTTGAGCACAGGCTATCAACGATATCCTTCCTCTATCTTGTCTTGTCCTTGGCTAGTCTCTCTAAGGTGTTCAACGTGTAGCCCTAGCTCTTCATTTCCGCCTCAACACCACGCCTCCAGGTGTTTTTAAGACGTCCTCTTTTTCGCCTACCTTGGGTATTCTGCTTCAGAGCTTGTAACACTGTCTGGATGTTTCCTTAACGTGTGGCCAATCCATTTCCATTTTCGACGTCTATTTTGTACCTGAATGGCCTTCTGATCATGACCCGCCCACCTCCAAAGATCCTCATTCGCCACCTTGTCTGACCAAGATATGTTCAAGATTGTTGTTAAACTCTTTTTGACAAGTGTTTGCAGTTTTTTGTTAGAATACTTTGTGTTTTTCAACGTCTCTGAACCATACAACAGAACACTTTACACATTAGCATTGAAGATTCTGAGCTTTGTATTGTTGGAGATGACACGTGAATTCCTCTTTCCTCAGCAAATTAAAAACCACTCATGCTTTTCTTGATTCTGACTTTGATGTCTTTGGCAGTTCCTCCATTCACACTAACAGTGCTTTCTAAGTATACGAGTAATGAAGTTTCCTCTAGATGTATATCATTGATTTTAATTGGTCTATTTAATGTGCAGTTAATCTTCATGATCTTGGTTTCACTGACACTCGGCCTCAGCCCCAATTTGGCTTAATTTTTCATCATCATTTTTCATCATGGTTGTTGCTAGAGAGCAGCGCAATATCATCTGCGAAGTCAAGATCTTCGAGTTGTTTCTTTAGGTTCCATTGGATGCCGGTTTGCTGTTTATCAGTTGTCTCCTTCATTTTCCAATCGATCGTTGGCATGAAAAAGAATTGTTTCATCGAGCAGCCTTGTTTTACGCCTGTCTTTCTGCAAAACTATGTGACAACTTCCCAGTATGAACGACTTGACAGGTCATCGCATCGTATGAGTTCTTGATTATCCGGATGGTCGTGGAATGCCGTGGTGCATCATAAGGCCCCACAGTGCGTTTCTATCAGGGCTGTCGAAAGCTTTTTCGAAACCTACAAAGCTGACATAAAAATACGTATTCCGTTCCATGAACTGTTCGATGGTAATTCGAAGGGTGGCTTTTTGGTCAGTGCAGGAACGCTCTTTTCTGAAACCTGCTTGTTGGCCGGTCTCTTAACATGGCGTCAATAGCTGTCTGTAGGCGCATTAGCATAACCATGTTTAGAATCTTTCCAACCACTGTCAGCAGAGAGATTCCTCTGTAGTTCCTACAGTCTCTCATATCTCCGAGACTGTCCATGCCTAGCAAATCAAAATTGTACTGTATTTAGGTAACTAGTTGCATCATCGCCGTCGGTGACAACAACACAGTTTTCCTTATTAGTGTCATCCCTGCTCTTTCTCTGCTTCTTCTGCCGCTGTTCTTATAATAAATAAGAACATGGTCTTAATGTTGCCAGATGGTGGCCCTTTGTGGCAAGTGCTAACGTGTTTGTCAAAGTTTTGTTGGTTGAAACTTTTGCACTTTTTATCTCTCTTGCATTTCGGTGGATAAAGGCAGATAACTTACATGTCTTTCACGTTTATTAAACTTCTGCAGAACAATGATCTCGCTGAACTGACGCTGCGCTGACGCATCTGATAAAAACAGATGTACCAAGCAAATAAACAATGCATATTGCACACTAGAAACAAAGTTACAAAAGTTAAAAAATGAAAAAAAATCAGTGAGCCGGTCTTCAATATTCCCGTAGGAAACCCAATATTTGATTCATATTCCCTTTCTACACCGACCCCGACATTCATGTTCCTTGGCCTAAAAAAGGTGAATACTCATTTTCCAATATTCCACTTCCACCCCCGATGATAAGGCCTATACTAGCTCAAACTATGGCCTCGTTATCACTAGAAGTCACTACCCGATTAAACCCCTCCTCCCCCTACTTTGCCTGATTTTGCTAAGAAAAATAGCTAATTGTCAAAAATCGATGACCGAAGGTCTAAGTTTTTGTTGCTTATCTATGATTTTATCTCTTAGTGGTTTTTGAAAATTCCAGGTGATCACCCAACATTCTGCAGAGAAAGTGCTATCGAGTTTCGAAGACTTTGGGCCGAGCTACGGCTAGAAGAATTCCAAAGAAAACGACTGGAATCACTGGTAAATAGTCCTTCAACTTCTTTCCGAATGATAGTTTCGAAAGTGGCACACAGGTATGAAGAACATTCTAAATGGACGCGTATATCTTGTCAAAAATAATGGAACCAAAGCCGTTGACAAGACTCAGTGGTGTAGAAAGAAAGGGGGAAACTTAATATTGATACCTGTGATATGGAGTTGGTTGATTGAGAAAATGTATGGGATCTAGGCTGGAACGACTTGTCTCAGTCAGGTTTTCAATTGTGTTCAGGACTTTGAAAATGCTAATATATGGATAATGAATAAAAAAGATTATACTGAAGTAACACGCTAATGTTTTTATGGTATCTGTTACTGCCATCATTACTGTTTATATTATTATTTTCAAAACTATAATTAATAACTTTTTGAATGCTTGGGTCGGGCTGGTCTCAAGTTATGAAGATAATCTTTGTCCTCCTTTATTGCAGGTTTACAATATCAGCAACGCTATTGGACCAACCGGGCCCCGCGGATTTAATGGGTCTGATGGAAGGATGGGCCCTCCAGGGTTGAAGGGGTCCCAGGGACCAATCGGTCCTAGGGGATACAACGGATCGGATGGAATGTTGGGTCCGCGTGGGTACAATGGCAGCCAAGGACCAATGGGCGTTCCTGGGTACAATGGGTCGATTGATGGAATCCAAAGTCATAACGGATCCCTTTGGCCAGTATGTCCTCCTTGGTGTAAAGGGGACCGAGGGCCTAAGGGCTCTCCGGGTAATGAAGGGGCCAAAGGGTCAATGGGCCCTCCTGGTATTAAGGGATCCCAAGGCCCGGCTGGCCCTCCTGGGTTAAAGGGATCCCAAGGCCCGATGGGCCCTCCTGGGTTAAAGGGATCCCAAGGGCCAATGGGTCC
>JAOBRG010362017.1:0-12518 GCA_027574985.1 Umimayanthus nakama | reverse complement strand
GTACCATTGAAACTTACCGAGCAAGCGCCCATGCTCGAGTAAGCGCCCACCCCCAAACTTTCGCCAAATTTATTGCTGCAGGGGAGTGGGCGCTTACTTGGTCAAATACGGTAACACTGATTTACTTGCTTGTGCCGGAGTCAGGGTGTCGCCACGCAGACAGACACTGGGAGACTAGTTTTGAAAAAAACTGTTTTATCTGCATGGGCGAGTACGCTGAACAAAAGGATTTGATCAACAAAAGTTGATATGGTATTTTTTTTTTAACGCCAGCTAAACACTATATCCCAGAGTCTGCTCCGATGAAAAGCTAATGCTCGAAACGTCAGCTAAACACTATATCCCACAGAAGAAAAACATACCACATCAACTTTTGTTGATCAAATCCTTTTTTACTGATTAGAACAATGTCATGATTTTCATGCATTTTCAAAAAATAAAAAGCGCGATGAAAACATTTTTTTCAAAGAAAGCATTTTAATTCTAACTTGTTGCTGCAACAAGGGAATAAAAATGTGTACATAAAACTCTTGGTCTTGCGTTTGTCTTGCATGCTTTAAAGGACAAAACTACATGTAACTATTAATAAAATGTTCGTTAAAGATTAGATTCCCGTCGAACTTTTTGAAGTTTTTATCAACAACAGCAACAACAACTTCTGCTGTCCTGGGTAGAAACTTGCATGCGCTGCATGGATTTTTTACAAAAGCACTTGAACAGGTGATATTCCCACGCCGTGCAATTTACAACAACTCCACATGTTGGAATAATACTCTTCTCTCTCTTCATCACTTTTTTTGTTTTTGCGTACGATTAGCAGCAGTATTGTTATTGTTGATAAAGTTGTTATTTTACAAAGAAAGATATCCCGGAGAAAACAATCGTCATGGCTTTTAGTTTTAGAAATGCAAACAACAAACTGCCGAACGAATGACTGCACCCAGGATTTTTTTCTAATTATGCAAAATCAGGGTTTGGAGTGCACGCTTTTTTATATAGAACCAGTAAACTGTGGCCAAGCCACATTGTTCTTAACTTTTTAGGAAATTTCTGCCTAAATTGTTCTTAAGCTGTTCTTATTTTTAAAAGTACTCACAAGAACTATAACAGTAAGAAATAATTCTTAAAATATTCTAGCAATTCTTGTTTTCGTTTTAAGTCTATCCAAGTTCTACAAAGAGTGTGTTGAGGGAACAAGGAGCACGGATTTATTGAAAGTGTCATTTATGAATGATGTTTATCAGCCAGTCATGTTACTTGAAATTGAGATGGGTAATTGAAATAAAGAGGGCAAAACTTCGCTCCAAAATTCACCAATTTACACACACCGATTTTATAGCTTTTGTTCGAAATTTGATACCTACTTTGTTATTAAGGACTTTGTGGAGTTTTCTTTTGCAATGCATTGCAGTACGCTACTAATTATCCAATGAAACAACTTGTAAATAACGGAGTACAAGTTGTGCTTCAAGCAATTTGGTGTGACTCCTGTGCGATAAAACAAGCCATTGTTATACAGAACTATCAAGAATTGCTGGTTCTTTTTTGAATGATTTTCCTCCATTCTTTTTGTTTGTTCTGACTTTTTTTTTGCTAGCACCTCGTAGAGTGCTCTGAAGTTTGTTTAATAACTTCTACACCAACACTGCATTAACTAACTTTTCTCTATCGCAAATGGGTAAACTTTCTTTCTTCATCTTCACCTTCTCCTGTTTTGAAGCCAATAACTGTTTCAACTTTGTAAAACTTCAGTCTGGCATTCCCTTCTTCCTGCATAAGTTTTCTATGTACAGTGTTTACCCGCGTATAATGTACAGCTTCGTTTTGAAGCCTGTTTTCAGGGGAAAACATCGGTTTCTCTCTTGAGTACAAATAATTTTCGGGAAAAATACAGCATTAGTTTTAAATCTAGCTCCACAAACATGAAATTTGATGACATGAGTTGGTGCAAACTATTTTTAAAAACATTCTGTCTTATGGTGATACATTAAGTTTTAGGATGAATTCTTTCTTTTCTTCTGCAGTTTTACTGCTTCCTGATTGAATACAATCTGTTTGCACAGTCTTGAACATTTATGGACTAGGTCAACAAAATTAGAATTGCTGGCCACATGACAAGATTCAAGATGGCAGCAGATAATCAAAAGGAAAACTCTTAAGGAAATTATTTTGTCGTCACAATGCTTGAGAAAATGCAACAAATTTTCAATCATGACGTAAACGGGAAACTAGAATTGAATGACTGATGTCACTGATGGACAGGGACTAAAGTGTGCTAGACAAACATTTTGTGTTGACTTGGGAGGTCACCAAACTTCTGCTAGTACTGGTGCAGTTGGCCAGTGAGCAAAAATAATTGTCTTAGAAGTGTGTTTTCAAATTTTGTAACCCTTTCCTGTTCACAAAACAAGTAGTTCTGGTTGCATTCTGAATGATCTTTAAGAAATTATTTTCTTTTGACTGTGTAAAGAACACCACAAATAATTGATACATGGCTGTGTCCAGTTCATTTTTCTGAGCATGCCAGTCCAGACATTTTCTCTTTCTTGGTTTATGATCATATCCAGACTATTTATCTTCCTTTATTTATGATCAGATCAAAAAAAAGGTAAAAAAAATTCAAAACAAATAATCCTTGGGGCTTGAACCTGAACCATTTAAAATTAAACAAATTTTGTCGAGGCATTGCCTCTTCTTTGTTCCCATTTCTAAATTTTTTTTATTGAAAGGTAGCATTTTCTGGCTACACAAGGTCTCTGTGCTGCAGCTCTTTTTGTGCTAAAACTTTACCATAATCTCCAGATTCATCTGAGAGGTAACCTCCTTCGCTGCTGCTATCATTTGCTTGTGCCATTTAAGGCAAACAGCAAGTAAACACAACAAACCTATGAAAATCAAGACCAAAAAATTACAGCAAAATTTGCCTATAGATTGCTTTTTTCTCCAGTTGTGGCTAAACCATTGGCGCTTGTTGTTATTTGTTTTACAGAGGAGTCAAAGATCGCAGAGGAGTTCAAATGCCTTTACTGTATTTTCTAAATTAGTAAACTTTTAAAAGCCATAGTTACAAAGGGAAGCTGTGAGGTTAGCTTTAAAGGCGAACTTGTTCAACTTTTTTTCCATTTGCAGCCAGTACTCCTCGTTTGCAAATTGTTACTAACAAGATCAAGATTGCAGAAGAAGTTCGAATGCTTTACCTCCAGATTTTGCGATGGTTATGAATAGAAGCTGCTAGCTTTCGTTTTAAAAGGGAAGCTGTTCACCTTTTCCTTCATCTGTTTACTGCCTGCTGATAGGAAGTAGGCTATTGTCACACAAAATGATGCAAGAGACGCCAAATTCATCATAAAATGAAGACACAAAAGACACCAAGCTTTTGTTATCAAAAGATGTAAAAGATGCCTTTCTTTGTTAGGGCCTTTGTTTTGAGGAACAGAAAGGTAAACAAAAGAAAGACACCAAGACACTAAAGAGTGTCTTTTGTTGCTACAGTATTACACCTTTTCACATGAAGAGTCACGTGATTGCCTCTACCAGCTGATAATCAACACTCCATGAATGCCTGTAAGAACTTTTGTTGGTGTGTTGAGTATCTTTTTCATTCATTTTAGCCCAATGTTCAAGTAGGTTTGGCTTTCTAGTTGCCCATGAGAATTTTAGCTTGTCTACTCTATTTGGCAAACATTGCAAAATCTTCAACTTGTTTTGTGGACGTTTGAATTACTGTGGGCAGAAATGCTCTAAATACGAAAGCTTGTGCAGTCCTGCATGAAATTGTTAGTATCTCGGGCTGGGTTAGCAGGAGAACGTCTTCACACGTACTGAAGAATATTTTATGATGGGTTTCACTGTTACTCATCTTCGTTCTCACATGTAAGCCACATAAACTGATCTTCTCAAGGTTTTGAAAGTTTCTTTCTCTCTTTTTTGATTCATATTCTCTCATTGAACAAATCAGGCTTGGTTTTAAAATTTCTTTACACAAGTCTAAACGTTTGAAACTGTGTTTTGAGGTTCGTCACATCAATCGCCAAGTTTTCTTGATTTTCACTTAATGATGTTCCTGAAGCAATAGCTTCGAATTTTCTTAGTTGAACAGAGTGGCTGCATGCTGCAAAGACAAAACACTCTTTCTATATTGCCAAAATAAGAACAAATTATGGCAAATTTAATATGCATTATGCTGGTGCCATAATTTGGAATAAGAATAATGATGAGTTAAAAAGATCTAAACGATCAGCTTTCAAAAAACAAATAATTGATCAAATTTTCAAAACTAACTAGTTACTCTGATGTTCTTTACTCTTCTCCCATGGTTTCTAGTTTATTTATTTATTTCATTAAAAATTATTTATTTATTTTTATTCTTGACTTCAGCTGTAATCTTCTCCTATTAGCCTTAAATGTTATTCCTCACATTTATTGAATAACTATTTATTAACAATAGACTGTACCAAATGACCAGTTTGCTGCCTAGCTTGATTAGCTTTGCTATTTTAGGTGGCAAGTGGTTCCTCAAAAATTTATTTTAACTACAAAAATGTATTTTATGATGCAATTCAGAGGGCACAAGTGAAACATCTTGTCTTGTCTTGAACTTACTTGAACTCTGCACTAATATGAATTTCTGTCCTGCAAGTGTCTAGAAGTTACATATCAGTCTGTCCAAGTAATCTAAATGGAAGCTGAAATTAATTGCTTTGCTTTTATCAAACCAAAAAGCACCATTTTGTTTGTTAAACAATGAGAAGGAAGCTAATTCTGCTTAGACTAAATCATTTCCACTCGCCATCACTAGCTGTTGCCATGGCAAGTACTAAAATCTGAACGATTTTCGAGTGGTTTCTGAGCGATTCCAAAGCCTCATCTAAAAACCACATTTTGGCACGTTTAAAAACATTTTTGAACAAAATGAGTGACAAATTCATTTTTTCAGCCAATTTTGCATAAAATAGCGAAAAGTGACTTTGGCCACTGGAGTAATTCTTTTTAACAGGTGGTTGAACAGTAATGTTCTAGCGCATTCACATTATCTCATCCTGGACTTTGTCTGGGATGATAACAAAAAGACAAAATGCCACTCTCAATCTCTACTTGTCTGGCCGGCCTTTATTTAAAAATCTTATGTGATTAAAGTCATTGAAGTACAGTAAGATATTTTTTAATCAATTATCACTATTAATCCCTTTTCAATCTAACTTAATTCAAGTTGGTTTTTTAGTGATCAGTTGCCATTCCAATCCATGACTCAACTAAGTTAATGTATTTTTTTCCATTTTCTACAAGGAATGTCATGCATTGCCATCTACAGCATGGACAGTGGCTGGTACAGAGGGAAGGTCACAGGTATAAAGAAGGGAAGCCAGGTTGAGGTCCATTTTGTCGACTACGGGAATTCAGAAGTGATGCCTCTTTGCAATGTGAGAGATATTAAACAAGAGTTTATGCAGTTGCCCACTCAAGGATTCAAGTGTGCCCTTGAGAGTGTGTTGTTTGATGGGGGTTCCTGGCCACAAATTGTGCTGGACAAGTTTAGTGAACTGACAGCTGATCAAGAGCTTGTTGGCCGAGTGGACGCATTTGACAAGAACAAGGGTGTACATCTTATTCTTCTCCTCGACACTTCAAGCGGAAAGAATCTCAGTATCGGTGACGAGATTACTACCCTTCTGCCACAGGACTCCCAGCCAAGTGTTCCAGTATTAAAGCTTAAAAGTGGAGACAGGGAGAACGTTGTTGTGACATCAGTTTCTGGTCCAGACAGAATCTTTTGCCAGGTTCAGAGATCAGCAAATGACCTGGATGGTTTGATGTTGGACATTGACAGCCACTATCAAGCTCTTGACATGCAGCAGTTAAGGGTGGATCAACCCCTCGTTGGAGGATTTTACGTAGCAAGGTACTCTGTAGACCAGGCTTGGTTTAGAGCCAAGGCCATGCAAGTGAGCCCCAACTCTGTCGAAGTTTACTACCTCGACTATGGTAACTCTGAAACTCTTCCCTTTTCAGAAGTGAAACAGTTGGTTGCAAAGTTTGCGACTCTGCCAGCTCAGTGTGTGGAGTGTTCACTGGTCAGGTACACGCAGGGTGTTCCTTCTGAAGCCTTTAAGGCAATGACTCTCGATATGGAGTTTGTTGCAGAGGTTGTTTCCATTAAGAACAGTGGAGTTGCCGAAGTTGAACTGTACTCGCTAGACACAAACGAGTCTCTTGTTCACCAGTTGCCAAAATCTCCTGAGAAAAAGCCAGTCTCTGCTGACACCTTTCAGCATGTTGGTGTCCCTAGACTTGAAATCCAGCCAAACACCAAGGAAGATGTGTATGTGACCACCGTAGAAAGTGTTGAGGACATTTTTTGTCAACTCACAAAGAATGCTGGAGACTTGGATAAAGTCATGGAGGAGATTGAAGAATACTGCCGACCCCTTAGCGATCAAGAAGAGTGTCTGAAAGCCCCAGCAGTGAAAGATTGGTGTGTGGCAAAGTTTCCTGTGGATGATGGCTGGTATCGAGCACAAATCTCAAGCATACAGGGTAGCAGTGCTGAAGTGTTTTATGTTGACTATGGCAACTCAGAAACAATTTCCTTTGCCGATGTGAAAGTCCTGAAACCAAATTTTGCAATGCTTCCTGCACAGGCACTGCATTGTTCACTTGCAGGGTGCAAGGCAGGTACTGCTTTGGATGCCAAGTTCAAAAAAATTGCCCTAGAAAAAGAGTTCAGAGCCAACATCATTTCTGTACACAATGACAAGGTGCAAATGGAACTTTTCACCAAGGATTCGGAGAAGTCTGTTGTAAGCCTGCTGCAGCCAGAAGATGACAGATCAGAAGCTTCCAGTGATGTGACTGTGGCAAACCTCAAGATAGAGCCAGGAACTAAAGAACTTGCAACGATCACCGCAGTTGATTCCCAGTCTAAACTGTACTGCCAGCTCACAAAGAACACCACAGCTCTTGATGAACTGATGAACACAATCCATGATTATTATTCTGCTTTGGATGAACACCAAGACTGTGTTGATGTCCCCTTTGTCGGTAGTTTCTGCGTGGCCATGTTTTCTGAAGATGGTGGATGGTACCGAGCCAGGATAATGGTGGTTGGAAGCACTGTGGAGGTTTTCTATGTTGACTATGGAAACAGTGAGTCTTTACCAGTTAGAAGCATCAAGAGCATGCTCCCCCAGTTTTCAAGGCTCCCTGCACAGGCGATCGAGTGCAACCTGAAAGGAGCTTCCAGCTCTGTTGATATCCTTGAGAAGGAATTTGAGGTACATTTCTTGTCAGTGGGAAGCAATGGTGTGATGGATGTTGCTTTGATTTCACCTGCAACTGGCGAAGATGTGCTTTCAACACTAGGGGCTGCCTGTAGTCAGTCTAACAACAAAGGTTTGTAATATAGTGAGAGCAGGGATTTTTTAATAGCTTTGTTTTGGAACAGACCAGTTTTATCTCACTCACTTGAGGTTTTCTACCTACTCACTCAAGGTGGTTGAGCATAAATTACAACATAAAAAGAATTCTTTAAGTGGCCGGTCTTGAGGGAGTTTGATGATTTTTTTTCTCAAAATAAAGAAGCGAAAACACACACAAACTTTAAATATGTTAAGATTTACACCACCATTGTATAAATGAAGGCTCAAAAAATTAAATGATATTATTGTGTGATATCTTCTCAGCATCTTTAATTATAATATATTATATGAAATGGAAATTGCATCTTTTATCTAGAAGATCTAATTTGAAAATACTTACCCAGGTAAATAACTCGTCATTAACTTTGAATGTTTTAGTATTATGCATATTTAACTTTTTGTTGAGAGCAGCCTAGCAAAACTTTGGAAACTGTGTTACTCTAGTGTGGTGTCAAAATACTCATGAGGAAGTCCGTAATTGGTCAAGTTTCTGAAGATGTATGCACTTTTTTCCATTGTTTCACCAGGTTTCACAGCATTGCAGGGACTCTATGTGGAGGAGTTTGCAGATGTTTGCCCTGTGACGGTATACGGACCACACAATTTCTCGTGTCAAATCATGAGCAAACAACAAATTGATTGTCTTCGGCATCTAATGGACAATATCCAGAGACACTACAATGCCCTCCAACCTGGCCAGTGCATGCTGGAAACTCCAACTGCTGGAATGGCTTGCTGTGCTTTGTACCCAGGTTTGTTAGTTACAATTTTTTTTGTTATCTCTTTATCAGCTGGTCTGCAGTGTTGACAGGGGGGGTTAGGGTGTTCTTCAGCTTGGCTCCACAATTACGTTATGCCTTATGACTACTAAAAACATTACAGTTGGCTCCTGTAGTTCAAGAACGTTCCACAAAAAATTCCTTAGGTTTGATTTTTGAAACCTTTTAAACCTCTTAACAATCCTCGTTTTCAAATGGAACTCTCAGTTTCAAATGGAACCATACTGGCAATGCGCGTAATTTACATGTTTTCAAGTCATGCTTGACATGCAAAAAAGTACACTCTTAAATTAGATGAAAGTTATGTACGGTATTACACAAATTCTTGATTAGAGAGTCCAAGTTTTTTTGCTTATTGCACAATTTTTTTTCATGTATCTTAAATTTATATCAATTTGTGTGAGGCAGGACAAAACTGTAAATACAATGACTCAAACTTGCACCAACCATCAACTTGTTGTGATGTTTTGAAGCTTGTACTGAAATGAAGTTGTAGATTAGTTGAAAACTTGCAGATCTTGGAAAATACGCTCTGTGATTGAAACACATTTTTTCAATGTAAGACAAAAAATAAGCAATTGAATTTTTGTTATATAATTTTTTGGCTCAGAAAATTAGTTATGCAATGTTTAAAACAAATTACTGTGCAAAAGCACAATTTAAAACACATGTGTGAAGTGAGACATGATTCAATTGCAGGAAAATTGTCGTCAAGTTTTGACCGATTAGGGTCAAAAAATTTTGCTCATCGCACGAAAATATTTTTCGTGTTATGCATAAATTGCATGATTTTGTGTGAGTCATGATAAGTTTTAAAACAAAAATTCAGCTTTGCACCAGCCAACGATCTGTTGTTATGTTGTTCACTTCGTATTGGGTATTCAAATGAATTGATTTAAACTTGTAGATAATTGAAAACCTGAATCACTTCTGCAGATTTATAAACTCGTGCAGCACGCAAAACGTGCTTCACCGGCAGGTGAGAAGAAATATGTGAATTGCCTTTTCAGTCTTCAAATTTATGATTTTATGGGACATGCACAAAAAGTGCTTCACCGTCAGATGAGAAGAAATATGTGAGTCACTTCTTCAGATTTTTAACTTTGCTCGGCACATGCAAAAAGTGCTTCGATCACCATCAGATCAGAAGAAACATGTGAATCGTTTCTTCAGTCTTCAGATTCATAATCTCGCTTGACATGTACAAAAAGTACTTGACCATCAGATAAGAAGAAATATGCGAATCACTTCCTTAGTCTTTCGATTTATAGTTTCCGGCAAAATGCACAAAAAGTGCTTCACCATCAGATAAGAAATATGCAAATTGCTTCTTCAGTCTTCAGATTTATAACTTTGCACGGTATGCACAAAATGTGCTTCACAATTATAAGATGAGAGGAAATATGTGAGCTGCTTCTTCACTTTGCACAAAATGCACTTCACTATCAGATGAAAAGAAAGATGTGAATTGCTTTTTCTGTCTTCAGATTTATAGTTTTGACATCATTACAAGCTATATCTATGAGGAATTGCCAAACTTTCTTTCTTTATCTTCATCTTCTCAGTTATTTGTCGTGGAGCGACCAGCTATGGACATTTTTAAAAAAAACATAGGAAGAAAATTTTATGTGTTTTCAAACTCCTGGGAAAGTTTCTTTCTTAATAACTAGAGTTTGAGAGTGCAGCTTTTCGAGTGTTGCGCTAAAAAGCATGACTTTTTGTGCATGTGGTGCAAAAAAAAAACATGAAAGTTATTCTTGTTGCGAGTACTGTTCCACTTGAAACCGAGATTCCATTTGAAACTGAGGATTGTATCTTGAACCTAGACTTTGTCTGTTAAGTTCCTTCAAAATGGCTTCCATATAAACACAAACCTCTGTCCCTCCCAGGCTGACACTATCTACAGTCCTGCCAGTAACACTAAGTATTTAGAAAGTTGTTGTCGGCATTCTGTTACCTGCGGCTGGCCTCTTTTGGACACAAATTGAAGGATTACATGAGGGCAGTCATCCAGCATTGATTGAGTGGGCCAATAATAATTAACGAAAGCTGTTGTGGTGCCCCTGCCAAACAGCTATTTTTCCTTTCCCTGTGTGAGTGTGCAGGGTTTTTTTTGTCATTTCCCATATAATTATTCTTGGTTTGCACTCAATCTCCAGGGATTCAAATGACAAAGGGTACGGCGGCCATGTTAGTGGACACAACAAAAGAATGTAATTACAGCTCTATTGTTATTGTACGCCAACATGGCGGCTGTGACGTCACGTGCAGACCAAGAATACAAATATTGGAGTGCAACCAAACGTATGCCGACGTTGTGTGTGGCCATGCCGCCAAATGAGAACGCTAAAAGCCACGTTACTGCCAAAAACATTTAGTCTCGCTTGTAACCAGATAACCTTATAACAAGAAACAAGAAAGTTGGAAATGTTTTTCCAGTCACCTAATCAATCATACGCCACTGCCTTATACAACATGTATTAGTAAAATTGCACTGGTGATTATCGAAAATGGCGCGCGCTGATTGGTCGAGAACTCCGTTCTCTCTCGCTCTAATCACCGCCAGGTGATTAAATCAATTTTCAAAATGGCGGCCAGATTTGTTGATGTTTCGCAGTCACAAATTGTGCAGTTTAAAGAAAATGCCTTGCCTCAAAACTGACAAAAGATGCTACAAAATTATGAGTCAAGTTATTCAAAGGTAAGTTGGTTAATTAAGCAAAATTTTCCTTTCGCGAAACACTGATTTTCAAAACAGGAAAGTTTGTTTACATTTTTCGCCACAGAGTCGGCAACTTTCTAAAACGACTTTTAGGAAATGTTTTCAACAACAGCAAGAGTTCACAAATGAGCTAGAAAACATGGAAACTAAAGCATTTTAGGTGCGTGTTTTTTTAAATGAAAAATAAAATATTTTTTAAAAGTTTGCTATTTTTGTTTTGTTTTCTCGAATAATTACCAGTGCAGTTTTACCAAAACAACTAGTCACCTCAGGCTCTGTGAATATCGCGATAGTCACCTCGATTTCGTCTCGGCGACTATTCGCCGATATTCACGTCGCCTTCGATGACTAATTATTACTCGTGGTACCACAAGTCAAAGTTTGGGTTCCATTTATTTTTCTTTTTTCTTTTTTTTTCTTCATGTTGCGATTAGCGATTCGGTCTAGTGACTGCCATAGTTGGGATTTGTCCCCGGTCCCACACGGTCAGTGCCCCTGGTGGTGATATGACACGTCGGAACGCCCCAATTGTTTTTCCTTTTTTTCATCGCGCAATTTTATTTGTGAGAGTGGAGTTCGGATAAAGGCAATATAGCAACGAAATTGATACCTCTTAATTGTTGATAAGTGTCATACGTCAGTCTGCCTGTGCAAAATATGGTCAAGAAATGTGTTACCTAGACACTCTAAGTACGTAGATATGATTGCGGTTATTGTTAGAATCTTGCTTTCATTTTGGAGTTTTCTTAAGATATTGCAAGATGCTGATACTACAAATTTGGACATGTACGTTTTTTTAATTCAGCGTCAATGTGTATTACAAATTTCAGTGGCTATCAAAAATTGTGACAACGTTGTTAGAAGTTTCGACACTAGAGAATATTTTTGCTCCTGACCGGTATGACTTTAAACTCCTTTCCCGTTAAGGCAAAATTTATATTCAATTGATTCATATTTTGAAAACCGTTTGGACGTTATTGGTATATACTAAACGATAACCTGTTTAGCTTTTCTTGTAGATTATGCACTGGACGATCATGTTTTCAAGAAGTTTCATAATTTGCCTGAAAACTGGTGCTTAGCCAAGTGTAACCTAAACTACAGATGCCGGTCAGTGAACTACAACAGAAAACTCTCTTCCACCTACAACTGCGAGCTCAGCAGTGCAACAAACCAACAGTATCCCAAATCATACAACCCACGACCGGGATGGGTGTACTATGAAAAGACGGTAAACTAGTGTATCTTAACTCAATCATAAAAAATTAGGCTAACATAAGCCTTTATTCACGCCGCATCCATCCTCGTTAAACAAAAGAACAAATGTGGACACGAGAACAAATTTTACTTAGCTAATTTCACAAGCAGGTAACATTAGTTCGATAAAATTTTTATTCAACGCGATGAATAGAACATCACAATAGTCTTAATTAACTACTTATCTAATTTGTATATGTTAAAGAAGGTATGTTTTGTATTTGAATGAAGATCTGTCTGACGAGCGCTTTAGCGCGAAACTCAAAGTTACAGAGAATCGATGTGTCATCTTTAATTTTTTTGCTCTGCTACCTCAGCATTGAGCACTCTATGACAAAGTGTATA
>JAOBRG010362016.1:0-27234 GCA_027574985.1 Umimayanthus nakama | reverse complement strand
GTAGTAGTAGTAGTAGTAGTAGTAGTAGTAGTAGTAGTAGTAGTAGTAGAAGTAGTAGTAGTAGTAGTAGTAGTAGTCGGTAGTAATAGCAGCATGCAGTAGTGGCAGTAACACACCTTGTAAACGGACCGAAAAGGCTTAAACTGTCGTAAATACATTTTAAGTGGCACAAATCAACTCACCAAGCAAACTCGTAACAGTTTTACAGAACTTACCGCCAGTTTGTCGGAATTGTAACAAACTTTTCTTACTATGCTACTATTTCTTAGTTACAATGGTACAGGGGGAACCATCTGAGGAACAAATTTAAAGGTACTCTAGTTCCGTTTTACTTAGGTATCGTAAAGTTTTGAAAGTAACAATTACTAAATTACAGTGTAAAAGTAACATAATTTTTCGCCGATGCCTCTGACATTACGGGTTTTGGAAAGTGAGCCACCCTTCAAACTGAAAGGGGGAAAACCCGCAGTAACTGGCACTTTCTGTTTTCAATAGAACATACCATCATATTAATTAACAGTCAGGGCAGTGAAAAACCACAGCGAAGCAAGCGCTAGCAGATGCGCAACAGCTCTCATTCAATTGCGCTGGCATCTTAAGAATACTGTTCACCTTGAGCGGTGTTTTCAGCTTTCCTTATGTAACTTTGTTAAAACGCATCGGACACTCACAAACCTATATATCAATGGAAAGCGTATGGAATTATTTAAACAATAGTGAAAAGTTTGTTTGAAATCTTTTTGTTTCTAAACGAAACATGAGCATAATAATAATAATAATAATAATAATAATAATAATAATAATAATAATAATAATAATAACAATAATAATAATAATTATTATTATTATTATAATAATAATAACGATAATGATAATAATAATAATAATAATAACGGTTATTACAAATTCTTCCTCTACAGTGGCTCTTCGCCTGGTTAAGAGCATCATAATTCAATATAACCCTTTCACTTCCAGACTTCAATGCTGCTGTCAGTTTCAATATCCGCCATTTGTTGTTTGTTTGACAGTTTCAGCACTGTTTGCGCTCTTATTCCGTGGTGGGGATTTTTAATTGTGCGCGTCATTTTTTTTCCCTATAATTTGAAGAAAATTCCCAATTTGCAGAGTACAAGCCTGCCCTTCTTGAGTCATAGAAAACAATTGGAGCGGCATTACAAAGTTTCCTATCATGGTTTACACGTTCGGCTGATATTTTATGAACTTTCCAAATTTGATGGCATGAGTATAAAGACTGAGAGAGTATTGATACTTTGCATTTTCGTAGTTTTAGCCTAAAGATGTTTCGAGAAATTCACTACTAAAGTACGCCGCTTAGTTTACGATTTACTTCGGGTAAAAACTCTCAATTGTCATATCTCGCAAACTATTAAACGTTTTGAAAATTTTTTTATTTTGACTGGAAGTTCATTTAGTTTATTTTTCATATTTTGCGGAAATCTCAGTTTTTATATTTTGATCCGTTCCAACATGAACGGTAACCTTAAGGTAGGTCTCACCAAAGCGAAAGTTTCTCAGATACACATGCCGTGTTACAATGCCATAGAACAGTCTCCAGTCGAAAAGACTCTTCCAGCGTCGTCCTTTTGCTTACAAGTTGTTTTGACAGTGAACAATCTTACTTTCTTACTATACCTGGTTCATTGTTTCGCAGTTAGCTGACTTGCAATTGTTTAGCTGGTCGTGGGCTGCCATTCTTAATTTTTGAGGGGGGTTTTGGAATAGTTGTGACCGTTCTGATATGCTTTTCAGTGAGGGGCGAAACTTTTTTTGAGCAACAGGAATGCCTTGATCATGATAAACAGAAACTGTTGACACGTATATATAGCCTTTTAAAATAGTTTTGTATTATGATGGTGACTAAAAGAACAAATAAGCTTGCGATATCTTACACAGTATTTGGCAAACTAATCTTGCGAGCCCCTCCCCTCTCCCCTTTTTTGCCCAGATTTCGTTTCTGAAAACGTTTTGGCTTTTATTTCTTTGCGTTGAACCAGGTTAAACAATTAGATAACATTGCGACTTCACAGGCATCTAATCAGCGCGCGGTTAACTGTTGTTTGTGAATGCTTTGCCGCAGGGGATTTTGACCTTTAAAATTACGTAAACTTTAATAACAGCGTAACTGGTTTGTATCTACGTGGTTCAGTGAGGCAGCCAACTGTTAAGCCTGCAGGCCCGGGCCTGCAAACGCCGTAAAATATACTTCCGAAGTGCATGAAATACGATTTCAATACCTTGCCTGCATTGTTCATCACGGATTACCTTGTTTTGCTTCCTTTCCGAGTAATATTGCACAGGTCTCGTTGATGAAGTGGTGGATAAATGTCCTAAAACCAATTTAAATCATTTTTAGCGACAGGATAAGCCCCATCTCACAAAGAATTAGCTGCCGAACAAAGGGATCAAAGCCAAAATTAATAAATACGGAAAATGAATAAAGTTAAAGTGCAAGTTCTATTTCGACGGTATGATCTCAGTATCAACCCTAGCTTTATCTTTCTCTTGCGCTTTGTACTTGCGTCGCGGCCTGTGACGATAGAGTATATGAGTAAAGAAGCTTATAAAGACATCTGAAAGTATCAACTCGATAAAACGTTGGCCCAGTCAGATTGTAGGAAAACAGAGCGGTAAAATGACAAACCCGCTGTTTTGCCTTTGTGCACTTGCGCTTTGATGCAGCAAAGTTTGTCTTTAGTTCTTTTTATATCCCAAAACTAAATTTTGACAAAACTTGAGGACCTATACATAGCATAAAGTAGCTGTTGGCTATTTTTCTGTGATTAACAGCTTGCCACTTCCAAAGTAGAAGGCGCTTTTCAAAAACAGTTCTCAAATTATTTCCAATATTTGGTAAATCGAGCTTCCTTCTTGCAATTTTATTTTTCTTCCCTTTTTAGTAGCGCTTGCTACGTAGATCAACCTCAAGACACTCAACACGAAAGTTCCAGATGCCGGTCGGTCATGACGGAATGTCGCCTGATTTTCCGTTTGATCGCCTGATCCGTGACGTCACTTGAACGCGTTTCAACGCTAAACAAATATATTCGTCTACAGGCATTAGAGCCATTACCTTTTTAAAAACCGGTTTATACATTTATCAGAACATGTCTTGTAGATATATCTTAACCTAAAAGAAGAAAAGTCCCAGAATTCAAGATGGTATAAATAAGAACATAATATTAAACAATAAAACACAGAGTTTGCAAGTTGTTTTGTTTCGAATAATTATTTAAAATGTTTGGTTCTCGGTTGGCTATTCACACATAGTATCAAGTATGGGGGTCTACCTTTGTCTAGTCTATAGCTATGTTGTATGTATGCCAGCTGGTGTGAAGGCAAAATATGTTTAGCCTAGGTAATTTAGTCGAAACTCGACAGTCTAATGAAGTGTAAAATGCAAAATACTAAATTTAGAGAGCTGCGTTTTTCATGAATATCCAACACAATGAATGGGCCATCAAGCATGACCCCCCACACAACAAATCCGACCGACCCCTCTTTAATCTTGTAAGTGTCAAAACACTCCTGCGATATCCATGCATGAGTACATGTGAGTATAAAAATCAGCGAAAGTGCTTGTAAGCATAATTTAAAAGCTTATGATTTTATTTTAGGCTTTAGGGGAACGTCACTTTCGGCTTTTAATACTCACTTGAAAAGCGAAATACTGTGAATCGTGATGATTTTCAGTTGCCGAAGTCTTGTCGTATGAAACGCGCTACTTCAGACGAAAGGCGGGAAATTATTGCACTATTTAGTTTCGTGCGGCGAGATGTGGCTTCATGGAATCAAGTCCTGGGTCCTGTTGACAGTTCTCATGGTGACATATTTTTCTCGGGTCGATTCTTGGCGCCGAAGAAGACGTAGAAGATATGTTCCTCCCCCACCGATCAACTGTGTTGTGAATGGTAAGTAAAAATGTGATCGAATCTTGAATTGTAAACATTCGTGGACATTTTGGTCCTCAGGTTTGTTAGTTTTTTTACTCATACCGACGTTACACTTGGTATACTCTTTGAATACAAGAATGCGAAGAAATTAGTTTGTTTTGCCGAAAGGTGAAATCAATAATCTGTCGTCGAAGCAACGCTATCGTGACGACGATCGAGTGCTACTAGTATAGCTAGCTTGCTGTCACACCTTTATGAAGTACTATTCGGATGTTTTTTTAAATACTGACTGTTTTATTTGAACTAAATTATCCGAAAGAATTTCCTTCGACAATTTGTGAGTTCAGCACTTGTTTGTAATTCAGAGCGGTATGTTAAGTGTTTGTAGTTGTATTTGTTTCATTCACGTAGAGTGAAGTCTTGACAACAATCACCATTCACGTAGCAAGAAGTCTTGACAACAATCACAATGAATCGTGCATGCATATAAAAACATCTGAATATTGCTTGTGATCTATATATATCTTGGGTTTCCTACAATTCAAACTCTGAAGCAACAATCAGTAACTAAATAAGCAGATACTATTTAAGTGTTAAGGCAATCAAATATATTGCTAATTGTTGTATCGTTTCATGGGAGTTATGAAACAAAGTTGATAATTTTTCAAGTAGTGGCTGTCACGAGCGACCGATGGAGTTAGTGCGTGCCAGGAACCGAACTGATTCTGACTTCCTGTGCTTGAGATTTGTGCGGTCATGACCTTAATGGGTTGTGTAATCTCCTTGACTTTAAAACGTACTATTTACCTTTGGTCTTTTTACCTGGATGGGAATTTAGATTACGGATTGGGGGGGAGGGGGTGGGTTAAATGTTGCGTTACCTATGTTTGGTCTACTGTACATAAGTGAACTGCTCTGTAAGAGAGTTTATTAGAAAGTCTAGATCGATCGAGTCTTGGCACGATATTTTTAACAATACCGGTAAACTCAAAGTTTTATTTTATAAACGAAAAGCAAGCACGATTGATCATAATTTATTCTACAGAAAGTCTAAAACAGGTGCTGCCCCTCATTCTTAGCTCAATCAGAGTAGATTATTTTATAGTTGATGACTAGTACTCATTGAATATTAAAGAAATCAACTCCAACTTTTGAAAATGTCAGACGACATTGGTTGACTCGTGTAGATACATTGTCATATTAATTGCCATGCCATATTTCAGTCGCTGTCTGGGTAGCTGCATCTAAAAACAAGAATATTCTCTGAACTGTGTCAATGGGGGGGGAGGGGGGGTTAGATCCTTAAAGGGGGACACACAGGAAGAGATTTGGCCCTGGGGATGAGGGTAAGATCCCTAGGGGGGTTGGCGCAGGGGAGGGCTAGATCATACAGGGGCGAATGTATACAGGTACCCTGTTTAAATAAATATCACCAAACACCGAATTATTATTGATTTTCTGAAAACCTGATTTGCTTTCAATGTTTTAATCATATATCCTGCAGCTTGTCCAAATACAGAAACTGACCACTTTATCACAGAAATGTTTTCCTTAAAATGGCCAAAAACTTGAGTTGATAAAAAATAAAGTTTGAGATGTTTTTATCCAGTGTTTAATTGGTGTTGAAAATAATACAGCTGTTCCACATTGCTTGTTGGATATGAGCTAATGAAAGCTGACAATGTTGACTCATGACATCTGCTATCTAAAAGCTTCTATCCTATCTGTAGCATTCGTGGAATAATTGTTAAATATATATAATTATATATATTTACATCTGAACAATGTGCCCCCCAGCCAGGTTACCACCAAAATTTATGGTAATGTTATAGCAGCTCATGAACTGAGTCACACTATGCAGTGGCGGATTTAGGGGAGGGGCCCAGGGGGCCCGGGCCCCCATTTTGACGGAACTTTTTATAAGAAATGACTGGAAAGAGCATTCATAAGACTTTTTAACGGATTTTTGGCCCCCTCTTTCTAGAATTTTATAGCTTCTGGCCAACTGGGCCCCCTCTTTCAAAAACTTCTGGATCCGCCCCTGCAATGTATGGTTATACATAATTTGTAGAATTGCACCCTTGTGAGTCACCAATAGCAAAGTGCTCAAATTGGGAGTAGTTAGCAGTGCATAAATGCAAAAAGTGCATTGGTGGCATGGATTTAGGGGAGAGGCCAAAGATCCCTTTTGGTGAAATATTTGCAAAGACCTTAGATAAGAATACGACTAAAAAGCCATTTTAAGGAATTTGGGCCCCCTCTTTTTGTCGCCAACACTAAGGGAGATCATTGTTTTTAGTATTGGCCAGATCAGTGAACAGATATGGAGAATTTCTGTTTTAAATGCTATAAAGCAGTGAAAAAAGCCTTGTTTCTGAAAAAAGGGTGTGTATCATCATGCATGAATGCTAAACAGTAAATAATGGTGGATATCTATTTTTTATTGTCCTGAATCAGAGCACACGCAAAGGTCTATTTACCTATTAGTATTACCTATCACCTATTATTTACCTATTACCTGTTGAAGTGGGATTCAATTTGTACAAGACAATTTTTTAAGTGATTCAGCAAAATTGTTGCTCTTAAAACTGAATTATGCAGTATAAAATGTCTGAGAAGACCAGAGGACTGATATTTGATTGCCCTGCAACTTACTAGTAAATTGTTTCTCAATATTTTATTGATCAGTTAAACATGAAAACGATTTCATACATTAGTACACAATTGCATTGGCAGTTCCTGAGAGGGTTAAAATTATTAAACAACATGCAAGAATAAAGTCTGAATGCATGACCAAAGCAGGTTAACTTTTACCAAAAGTTCCTTAAAGGGTGACATGTATATATTGGATTATTGTTTTGTCAACAAATTACACTGTAAATTATAAAATCTTTACCTATTAAATGAATAAATCTAAAGTTTGACCCAAAACTTCTATCAGTTTTATAGTTTTGGTGTTACCACAATTTCTGTTTGCATGCAGTAAACTTATGAGGGCATCAAATTTGACACCACTTTCAGAGCTTAAGATTACAAACACAGTAAAATATGCACTGACAGGCCAATCTTCCATAAAAATCCTCTTTATTACAGGGCCCTTTTAAGATATCAAAAAACAGAGTCGAAACGAGGTATATTTTAATAGCTTTATTCTGTTGTTTTAGACAAATTTTTGATCCCTGATCCAGCAATTTTCAAAACAAAAAATTGATCCCTGCTCCAAAAATTTTCACAAAATTGACGCCATATCCCAGATCCCACCCGCTTGCAATTGATCCCTGATCCCAACCCTCGGATCACTCATACCTGATCACATATACCTCGTTTTGACCCTGAAACAAGCTTAAGTCTTCCCTTCATCTCAACCATGCTCGGAGGACCAAAATTTGCATTTAGTTAATTTAGTCTTGCCCACAAACCAACAAAACTAAAAATTCCTTCAAAAATAACAACTCCCTGTCTTTTTTCCTCCCAACTTACAGATTATCCAAAACGTTTTGTTCTTTATCAACTATTTAAGGTACTTGAAGTTACTGTGTTGCTATAATTAAATCTGCAGATTATAACAAAATGAGGTGCAGAGACTAGTTGTTTATGATACCCTTGGCTTTACTTAACTGTAGTCCATTTCACATGCACCAAGTAAAAGTTGGTCCAAATGTTTACCATAACAATATATTTTTATCAAACATTGTTATTACAGGTTGGTCCGGATGGGGTCAGTGTTCAGAGTTATGTGCTGTAGGATCTCGTACAAGGATCCGAACCATTTTAACACAGCCTCAATATGGAGGGGCTGCTTGCCTCTCTCTATCAGAGACAGAGTCATGTGGTCAATCCAATGGGGGGTGTGAGCATACCTGTAGCAGTGGAGTTTGCTCCTGTCGAACGGGTTACTCTCTCTCAGGTTAGTTCAAGCCAGTTTTTCAGCACACATGTGTACATGTATCTTCTTTTTACAATACCCTTGTATGCGAATAACAAGTTAAACTATGCAAGATGAAAATCAAAATTTTGCTGACTACTGCAAATGTCTAAACTCTAATAGCATTTTGATTTAACAACTGTTTAGATAGAAATTAAGTTCAACATTAAGTTACTTTATTTTGTACCAGTTCATTGTACAGCATTCTGCATAAGGGTATAGGATACCAAGTATCTTGTGAGGAGTTGATACCTTTTGAGCAAGGGATATCTTCTTGGGAGGGGATATCTTGTTGAGAGTGGATACACTGTGAAAAGGGTATTTTTTTCTGATGTTGGAATACTTTGTAGGAAGAAGATACCTTTTGGGGAGGGAGTACCTTGTGAAGAAGAGATACCTTGTGCTGTTGGAAAACCTGTAGGGAGAGGATATCTTTGGGGAGTGGATACCTTGTGAAAGGGAGAAACTTTGTGATGTTTGGAAACCGTACTGAAAGGGGATAGCTTTTTGGGAGAAGAGAAGATACACTGTGGTGATGAGATTCCTTGTGGAGGGGGTACCTTGTGATGTTGGAAAACCTTGTAGGAAGGGGATATTTTTTGGAGATGGGACACATTGTGGAGAGGTGACAACTTTTGATGCTGGAATACCTTGTAGGGAGGGGATACTTTTTGGGGAGCAGATACCTTGTAGAGAGGAAAAACTATGTGATGATTGGAAAACTTGTAGAAAAGGAATACCATTTGGGGAAGGGATACATTGAAGAGGAGATATACTGTGGAGAAAAAGAACAGCTAATGAAGAGGGGTTACGTGGGGGAGCGAAGATGTCTTGTAAAAGGGAATATCTTGTGTAGAAGAGACACCTTAAAGGAAGTGGTTACCTTGTAGGGAGTGAATACTTAGTAAAGAGTAGACACCCTATTGGGAAGGAACTTAATGGGGTGTAGTTACCTTGTAGGCGCATGACACCTTAAGTGAAGGGGATACCTTTTTGTGAAGGGATACTTTTTAGGAATGGGATACCTTGTGGGAGGGGGGAAATCTTGTAGGGAGGGGATAGTTTATGGAGAGGAGATAACGTTGTGGAGAAGGGATACCTTGTAACAAGGAAATACCTTGTTGAGAGAGTGTATGTTATGATGCGGAGAAATCTTGTGGGGAAGGAGAACCTTGCAAAGAGGGAATGCCTTGTGGAGAGGAGATACCTTAGGAGAAAAGATGCCTTGTAGGTAAGGATAGCTTGTGGGAAGGGGTAGGTTGTAGAGAAGAGATACCTTGTGGAGATGGGATACCTTGTGGAGAAGAGAAACCTTGTGGAAAAGGGATATCCTGTGGAAAAAAGATATCATGTGGAGAAGGGATACTTTGCATTGAGGAGAAAGGTTGTGGAGAAGAGATACATTGTGGATATGAGATACCTTGTAAGGAGGGGATACGTTGTGAAAGAGAGAAGCCCTGTGGAGTTCAAAGGGATACCTTGTAGGGAGGGTATACCTTGTGGAGAAGGGATTCATCAAGGAGAGGCGATACCTTGTAGGGAGGGTATACCTGGTGGAGAGGGGATACCTTGTAGGGACGTGATACCTTGTGGAGGGGATATCTTGTATGGAGGGTATACCTTGTGGAGAGGGATACCTTGAGAGGGGATTCATTGTGGAGAGGGGATTCCTTGTTGAAAGGGGATACCTTGTGGAGAGGGGATGCCTTTTGGAGAGGAGATTCCTTGTGGAGATGGGATTTCTTGTGGAGAGTGGATTCTTTGTGGAAAGGGAAAACATTGTATGGGCATTATACCTTGTGACAAAGGGGATACTTTGTGAGGAGGAGATACCTTGTTAAGTAGTCTTTTATGTTTTTTAATTGTCATTCATTAATCATTCTTGTTCCCTGCAGGGAAAAGCTGTACTGATAATGATGAGTGTTCCTCAAATGGTGGCAAAGGGCCATGTGGCCAGATTTGCACAAACACTGCTGGATCATATGACTGTGAATGTCAGCCAGGTTTCCTACTGGGTTCTGATAAGCTTTCCTGCATTCCCCGCGATTGCGGAGCTGTTGTACTCAACAACTGTCCAACAAATACTTATACAGATAGTTTCATGGCCGTTTGTCAGAAAGTCTCAAGTGTTTGCCTTTCTGGGACAGTGTTTAACCAACAGTGTACACTCGAATGCCCTGCAAATTATCGTTTGGCAAAAATCTTGCCTGATCCTGGTCAGCCCTTTGCCAAAGATTTCTCTAAAGTGGACTTCAGTTCTGTGCAAACAAGTGTCACTTGTATTGTTTCTGGTCAGAGCATGAAGTGGAATTATGCTTCTGAGGTAACCAATTACTACTGCCGCAGAGTAAATGACCCTCCCACGGAACTCTTAATTAGCAGTATCAAGATTTTGGAGCATTCTCCCAAAGGAACAGTTGTAGGGAACTTCTCATCACGCGACCCTCAAGTCGGGCAAACATTTACCTTTACTGTCCAGCCAGCGGCTGGTAACCTAGTATTTTTTCGTGCTCAGAAGAACCAGCTTGTGAATGAATGGATACCAAAACTAAATGGCCCAGTACCGCTGAACAATGGTACTGTTGACATCACAGTCAGAGTCTCAGACAGTGGAACACCGCAAATGTGGAAAGAAAAGAGTTTTACAATTTCAGTTGAAAACGTTAACGATCCACCACATTCAGTGGCATTGTCAGAAAACAGTGTTAATGAGTCAGCTAGTATTGGTAAAGTTGTTGGAGTTCTGACTGCAATTGATGGCGACGACGCACCTGGGACTCCACCACATTCTGACAAGTTCCAGTGGGAACTTGTTGACTCTGATGACAATAATTTTAGACTAAATGGAACAAAGGTAGTTGTGAACAAGAACTTGAACCACGAGGCTAATAGCTACCACAGGATCCAAGTCAAATGTACTGACTTTGGATCCCCACCTAAGAGCGTTCAAAAAACTTTTATAGTAAATGTCTTGAACACTAATGACAAACCCTTATCTATTACACTCACAAAATCTACAGTCAATGAAAATTCTGCAATCGGTACATCAGTTGGCAGTTTTGTTGCTTCAGATGAAGATGGAGACCAACTTGATTTTCAAATCAGGTTTTCTGAGTCAGCAACTCTAGAAATGTTTGAACTAGGACAAAGGACTTGCAGTGGACATGGACAGACGTTCACATGCAATAAAGAGTTGAAAGTGCGAGGTGCTCTCGACTATGAAAGCAGAAATGTTTATACTATCACTCTTATGGTGAATGACTCAATCAGCCATCTTACTAAAACGTTTAATGTAACTGTAGTGAATGTTAATGAGCAGCCAACTGACGTGATGTTTGACAGCCCTAGGGAGATAAACGAGAACACGGCAGTGGGCAATGTGATTGGTTCATTTGTGGTAAGTAATAGTATTTGTGCACTTGTTTTGGGCTCACATCTTTTGTTATCAATGAAGAAAGGCAACTACTAAAGTTGTAGCCCTGAAAATGCTATTGCTTCAATTCCATTAAAACTGAAAAAATTGATGTTTTTAAGTGCGTTTGAAAAGCTGTTGTATAAAGATATTTTGTTTTACTCTAATAAGCTTCCTTAAGGCTTAATTCTTGAGAAAAAATCGTAAAAATTTTCCGGTCGTTGATTAGAATAACAAGCAAAAACTGTTAATAACTTGAGTGTGCACCAACTGTAGAAAAACATTTTTAACAGCAGTGGTTTTTGGGACATTCTCCTGGTTTCACACCAGTACTAACTCTTGAAATGTCAACACTTACTTTTTGCCAGGTTACAGACCCAGACAATAAGAATGGTCCAGTCCAAACACATGCTTGTCAAGTCACTCCATCGGCAGACAGTGTGTACTTTGAAGTACGTTCCAGTGTTCAGCTTACAGTGAAGCAAAACATAGACTTCGAAACCAAATCAACTTTGAACATTTCTGTTTTGTGCTCAGACAGTGGAAACCCATCTCTGTCGATCAGAAAACACTTCCTCTTCTCAGTTGCAGGTAAACTATACAGATTGAATTATCCATTAAGTACGTTTCATTTTTAAAAGCACTGGGGGTTGGTGATTTTACGGGTAGGTGCATTTTTTACCTAACCTTCAAAGGGCAGACAATGAAACTCAGTAGAAGCTGTTTAGATTTTTTTGTTAAATTACTGATCACTCCGAAGGTTTAATTTCATACATAAGCTACAAACTATGGCCAAGCGTCCAAAGCGAGTAACTGCTCTTGACCAAGACACCCCACAATTTCCAGTTCTTAAAGTCCGTTTTCAATAAATTTTGAGTTTTGACTGTTCCTTTAAGTACTTACCTGGGGTTAAGTGTCATTACTTTTTACCCTTTTTCTGTTATGTTTAAGTTTATGTTAGAGAAGTTGTGTGGATTAAATACTAAAAGTAAATCAATAAGAATTTAATTGTTCGGCAGCAAAAAGAGTTGTTGGTGCAATGGCAATGCTTGGGAATAGTTTGTGAGAGCTAAGGTGCTGAGTTCAATACTATGATTACTGCATACAGATAGAGCCTTGCAATTTTCTTGCTAAACATGTTTTGGAGTGTCGGAAAAAAAATCCAGCTCTTGATTAATTGTTTTGGTGGCAGTGTCGTGATCAGTGTGTAGTAAACCTTGAAGCTCACTTTGTTTTGATGGGAAGACAGCCGTTTCTTGCCAGCACAATATTAAGTTGTAATCTGTTTGACTTGTATTGTCAGATGTGAATGAACAACCGACAGAGTTACAGTTATCCAACAATAAAGTACCAGAGAACTCCCCAAACCAGACTGTTGTTGGTGTCCTGTCGAGTGATGATCCAGAAAAAGCTCGACAAAATTTCACCTATGACATCACAGGACCACCTGGAGTGCCATTTGAAATTGGAGGACTCGATGGAAAAACGCTAGTGGTCAATGGCGTAATTGATCATGAAGTCACGCCAACCATCAACATTTTTGTCCGAGTGACCGACAGTGAGGGGCTAGCTCTTGAGAGGCAGCTAAAGATTTTTATCGAAGGTAAAATGTAGAAAATAATGAACACTTTAGGCGATACTCTAGTTGGTGGGTTAAACCCCCAACCCCAGTAGGGTGTAGTTTTTCAAATGTCACTTTGAAGTAGGGTGTCCATTTTTGGTTCTAAAATGGGGTTGTGATTTTGTTTCGGAGTTTCAGACTTTTTTTTACTTTTTTCTACATAGTGGCGAGTTTGGGTAGAAATAAGGGTGACACTAGTGTTGCACTGCAACGTGACACTAATGCACACAAACTGAAGCTTTTGGCATTGTCTGCGGCAGCAGCAACGAAAGGAACTTTTGGCACAGTCACAGTAAGTGATAACGTTCCAGCGAAGGGTGTCAGGGCCGTAGCCAGACACAAAATTTAGGGGGGGCATTTTCAAGAAACGAAAATTTGCTAGAGACGCTTTTTAGCTCCTTTTGAGACAAAATATACAAAAAATGACTTCCGGCCCAAAATTTAGGGGGGGCATTTGCCCCCCCTGCCTGACGCTGGTTACGGCCCTGGGTGCATGTTGCTGTATGGCCGCGGCATTGTGATGAACCAGCACTCTATTGTACGTATAGTCTGATAATACTACATTGTTTGTGCTGCTTTAGCCCCACAATTCTTTCGGTTCCAGTGTCGACTATTGAATATGACAACCTTTTTTTGTAATATCGGTATACAAATAGAAAACAAGTGCAATATGCAATGGCTAGTGCAGTCACAGAAGTTGTATCTTTAAACCTAGACTTATTACTTTATTGCAATTTCAATTGAAAGGAACAAAAATTCCCCGGCGCATTACGTTTTTGCACATTTTGTGTGTGGTAGTCGACCAATAAGGACCTCAAGTGGTTAAATGGAAGAGCCTTGAACTAAAAGGCGTTCCAATGTTTAATTTGTGGTTTTGTTAGCAGCGAACTCTAAGCTGCTTGCTCCCAACCTTAAGCTATGAAAAAAGTTAATGGATAAATTAGCTCTTGTCACATTTTTTGGCGTATCGCTCTGAAGTCAGTGAAACCATTGACCATGAAGAAAAATAATTACAAAAATGACCCAATCTGCAGATGTGAATGATCCTCCAACTGACATCGAAGTACCAAACCTGAAACTGAAGGAGAACAGTGTAGAAGACATCCTTATCAGTCAAGTGACCGTCCTTGATCAGGATGGAAATGTCAAAGGTTGTGAGCTACGTGATAACGCCGGTGGTCGTGTTAAACTGCTGGGTCTGAATCTGGTGGCAGGACCCACCTCCACAAACTACGAGGCCTTGGGTGCTTCGAAGACGCTGGATATCAAACTAAGGTGTTCCGATACGGATGGGGAGTCAATTGCTAAATCATTCAAGATTGACGTCTTAGGTAGAGAAAACTTTTGATATGTACTGCAAGTCTTTGTTTTGTGTTAATTGTGTATAATAATTGTGTGTGAGTGTGTACATGTATGTTTGTATTTGTATGTGTGTATTTATGTGTGTATGTGTGCATATGTATGTGTGTTTGTGTGTGTGCCTGTGTGTGCTTAATGCCGTGTGTGAAAATTTATGTTTTTTTGGTTTTTCGTTATTTTGTAGATCTAAGCTATGTGGATGTATTTGGAAAATGGGTTTGTGCTGACGGCATAGAGATGTCGGCATTGTATGTTTACATGTGGGCATGCGCAAACCTGTGTGTGTTCCCGTTCTAAAGAAGGTTTTGCTGTAGTCATAGTTTTATCGAGTATTAAGCAAAGCTTTCTCCACCTTGTCTAAAAAATGAAAGGAACAGTGCGGATTATTCCCATCACTGCTGTCGTAAATGGATTAATTTTTACTCAGAGGAATTCAATAAGTTTTGAGCGTATAGAGGCTGAAAATGTTGTATTTCGTTACCCAGATGTATATGTCGCCCCATTAGAAAAAGGATATATAGAAGATTGTAAAAAAACTTGAAGATGATGAAATGATCGAAGCTTTAATTTGTTTCACAAGTCTTTATAACTCTCTTTATATACAAAGTTTTATCCTATACTTGTGTAATCATTGACTCTACATTGACAACTAATAAATGTAAATTTTCAGAGTCGAGAAAACTAGTTAGCATAAGCCGGAGAGATAAAGCAGGATTGCCTAATGCAAGTATAGTAACTGAAGTACGGTTTTATACTGTCCGTGCGTGGTAGTTTATTAAACAAGAGCATTTTACTATTTTTCAGATGTCAACGAACGACCAACAGCAATAAACCTTAACCTTTACAAAGCTGCAGTTGTGGAGAACAAACTAAATGTTGAAGTTGGTGCAATCAGTGTGGAGGATCCTGACACTTACAAGAATTACTCCTGCTCAGTTATCGATAAGAACGGAGCGGCAAGCCATTTGTTTACTGTAGTGGAAGTGGACAAGAAGATTGTACTCAAGACAGTTAGTAAGGGACTGGATTTTGAGATTAATCACGACCACAGTGTTGTGGTGTATGTGGAGTGCAGAGACATACAATATTCAATCGAGAAGTCATTTAGGATTCACATTAAAGGTTTGTATATTTCCTTGTACCTCAGCTTTGTTTGTGGTGATCCTCTGTTTTCAAAAAATTGATAGAATCCTCAGCTGAACTATCATGGCTGCTTGAATCAATTTTACGTGGTAGTTCTTCTTTTCCAAGAACTTGTATTGTTCCTTGTACTTTCTGTAGCTTTTGTGTTGTTCATTAGCTTTAGCGAGTGCTGCCCTCTTCAGGTGAATTTGCTATTAGTCCAATGTTTGATGTAATGTCAACAAGGAACAAGATCGTGGAAAAAGAGAACTACCATATGAAGATGATCCTGTGTTTTAAACAAAGAACATTACTTTTACACACTTAGCAAGTAGGTCCCATATGTAAAGTACGTTTACAATTTCCTCCAGAAGATTAAGCACCAAACATTTGCTTAAACCTGCTTGTAATTTCTATTTTGTGTAATACTAGACCACAGTCCAACCCACTAGAGAAATGAAACCTTTCAATAGGAATGCACTGGACTTTTCCTTAGTTCGAGTCCAGCATAATTTAACTGCTAAGAAGGCAACACCTTAATCTAATATGCTGTAGTTCTGCGAGTAGATGCTGAGTTGATCTAACTGGAGTGCAATAGTGAAAAATATAATTACAAGCATTTTATAATATGATGACGTTGTATGATTATTCTGCTTACAAGTCTATAATGAAGAGTTGAAATATTTGGTATAGTTAATTTTAAAAATTAAACACTACTACAATAGATTTCTTTAACTTGAAACTTTGGTATTTGGTGGTGTCTCAGTTAAAAAGAGGTAATGCCCTGTTATCTGAATATGCCCTGTTATCTGAATTGATCCTTGAAGATGAGAATGAAGTGCCAGCAGGGAATTGCAATGGGACACTCGCCATTCCGTATTTCGCATCCAATGGTTCCATGGTTGGCCCTTTGTTTACATCCGATCCTGACAATACTGAATACTACAATGGCCACACTGCTAAACCCAGGCAAACGCTAGTTCTCACTGGGCTTGCATCGACTCCACCACTGCCTTTTGTTGTCGTTGATGGCAATATTATCCGATCAGGGGTGAGTTTAGCGATAAATTGTTATCTAAATCTAAATCTAAGTGTACAATATATTTCCTTCCAAGCATATTCCGTCGGTCTGCTAGTCCAGGTTGGTAGGTGGTCAGATCTTTATTCTGAAAGTCAACAGGGTTGTAGCTATCAAAAGAAACAAAAAAAACAAAACAAAAAAAGAGGTTGCAGCTTCATTGGGTAGAGCGCTCCATTCCTGGAGGGTCACAGGAAAAATTGGAGTACACAGTCACGAACTGTGGCAAACAACAAAAAATCTTTTGTTGGAAAATAGATGTCAGTTTAAATTTAGTTTAGTCTTGTACCAGTGGTAAGTGGTTAGTTGCAGATTGTGACTTTAAGCATTGCTTTTATACGGTTGAATCAAAAATTTGAATGCTTATTTGTCCATGCAGTTCATAAAACTTCCAGTTAAGCTTCAAATGAATTGGCGGAAGTCAGTTAACGGCTCACCCATTTTCTGGGAAAAGTTTTGCTTTTTTCAGCAGCGGCAACTGAGTGAAGCCTAATTATACTCGATGTTGGTGTGATTTATTTAAGGCGCCTGAAAAACTCTGAGAAAACATGTTAATACTTACTGTTTTAAAGAGCAGTTCGTAAAATATCCTTGGAAAGGTAACAAATATTCAAACCTTTATCAATTTATCAATATTATTATTATTAGGGTTTTTTAAACATACTTTTGTAAAGCGCTATGAACGCTAGGAATAGCACTATAGAAATCCATTATTATTATTATTATTATTATTATTATTATTAAAAAAGTGAACACTTATTACATGCACTCCCTCATTCCTGTGGAAAGGCAACCACTGGTAACTCATTTTGAGTCTAAATGAAAGATAACCATTTCATTTTGCTTGGGAAACCCTAGTATGAACTGAAATGGATACCATACCCTTCAAGAAGAGGTATTGGTTAACAAAATACACAAGAACGACAATCAATACCCCAAGGTTTTCTAGAAAGTAATAAACTCGATATATATTGTGGCTTTTCTAAACAGGCAGTGGAGAGAGGCCGTCGATATATGGTTGGAATCAAGGTAGAGGATAATGGCATCATTGTGGGTAGTTTCTTGGATGGAAAACCGGTGTTCATTCAGTCGCCACCGCTGTCCTCAGTCTTTAACTGTACAGTAGTCATCGAAGGTGAGAGTACAAACTCATACTATTTTATTTCAACTTTCATGATTTTATAAAAAAATCAGTCTAGATCAAGGAAGTTAAAGTTTCCTTGTTCGCTTTTCGAGTAGCTGTCAACCAGTTCTTTGAAGAACATTGTATTCACCGTTCACTTTTAGTCCCCCAAAAGCACGAGCTTTCATATTTGGTTCAAAATTCCAAACTATGTTTTAGCCGGGCTGCAAAAACGCCTACTTGTTTCTTGAACATGTTCTTTTTTAAAAAAACGTGTATAGCGAGATTACCACCCAAAGAGAGCGTGGTTACATGGTTGTATCGTGTACTTACTTGGTTCATCAAATATCTGAGTAATTGTATCTTTTATTGAATAGCTCTTAGCACTTTTAATGTTTTCCTTTTTAGGTGAGGACAACTATATAAAAGACATCCTTCTGCAACCAAATACAGTGTCCCAGACTGCGAAGAACGGTACCGTAATCGGCTTCCTTTCCACTAGAACCCACCATCCTAACGAGACTTTCACCTACTCTCTGATTGAGCAGGGTCAGTTGCCATTTGCCATCATTGGGACACAGCTTGTGGTGACCGCACGAGAGCTGATGGACTACCAGGCTTCCATAACCCCACAAGTACAGATTACCATCTCCAGCTTGGGCAGCAAGTCTGGATTGATCACGAGGAACTTTTACATCAAAATTATTGGTAGGTTGTAATTATAGGACCTTTTTTATGAAAACCTCTGTAATGTGATGGAAGTTTTCTTAATAAAGGTTATGATTAGTAATTGTAAGGTAGTGGTTTTAAATGTGTTAAGTTAATACCCCAAAATTTAAGGGTATTTATATAAGGGTCTGTGAGTTGCGAGCAGTCAACAACAACATCAACAACAACGTTTTATTCACCTCAATTTTTGCATTCGACTTAAATTAAGAAAGAAAAAATATATTATTTAAACAGATAGGTGCTGGTTGGCTGGAACAACTATAGGGGCTAGACGAGCCAGGCAATCAGAACTCTATTTTGATTGAACGTGTTTTGATCGGTTGTATGAGGGGAATAGCAGAGACAAAGCAAACAGAGTAGAAAAAATAATGTAAGCGGAAAAAAGAGCTGCAAAAATTGTTTATACAAGAAGAAAAGTACAGTCATATCTAGAAAATCAAAATATTTGAGTCGAATCATTAATGATTTACAATTAATACTAAACATATATATATATATTGGCTGCTTGACTTAATAATTAAGGGTGAAGTGTTCCGTTGTGTATATTCGCATCTTTTCTTAAAATTGAAAATTACAAAACTCAGAATAAAATGTCGAGAGCTCAAAAGCACATAATTCAAAGGACAACCTCGTGGCATTCACTAAAACAAAAGCGCATGGTCACTGAACCATCCGCTGACCGGAAGTAGTCAATCAATAACAAAATAGAACTTGAGAGGGGTGGACTAATCTCTACTTAACAGAAGCAGTCACCGAAGATTAATTTTAGTGTTGTTGTTTGAACCAAGATTTTAACGAGAAACCGACGAACATGTGCCTCCTTCACAACACTGTAAAGGAGAACCAGCCAGCCAACACAGCTGTAGGTCAGATCGTGATTGACGATCCAGACCACCCACATGTGTCCTGTGCCGGGGTCTCCAGTGGACAGACACTACCGGCTTTGTTCAACTACAGCTGTCTCGTAGCACAAGGTGATGACGAGTTTGGAAGTCTGGTGGCAAAGATGTTTACTGTTAACAGTTCGCTGGTGTTGAAGACATTGACTTCCTTAAATTATGAGCTGTTTGCACTGTTCAACGGTACTGTGAGGGTACATGTCACGTGCCAGGACCCCCTACACGTGATTCGCCGGTCTTTTGCGGTGCATATCACAGGTAGGACTTGCATTAGCTAACTGTACTAACTATACTTATTTTAACTTATCCTCAACATATGGAGTAGACATTTTTAACGTTTCTAAATTATTTTAGATAATGTACATTTGTTAGTTATTGTAAGTAGAATGTCAATTTATTCCATTTTCCCAATCTTTCGTTTAAAGTAGACGTTTCATTTATTTTAAGTAGTCATTTTTCTTAGTCTTTTTCTTTCAATTTGTAATTTTTGTCCGATTTTTAGATGGCCATCAGAAAGAATACTATTGTAGTAATCAGTGTATTCCTCATTAAATAAAGTTTAATGCATAGTGTTGTCAGTATCGTATCGTATTGTATTGTTTCTAAAGGTTTAGTGTGATAAGTTAAAGTGGTCTATTAAATTGAACTAGAACGGTCTCAGTAATTATTAAAATGTATTTTTGTTCTTCCGATAGAAAAATAGCGGCAGAGAAGTCAGATTTACAGTATTAAATTGGATTAAAGAAACTTGTGTTGAGATAGCTGCTTATAAAAACTTTAGGTTTGAAAACCTGCGGCTACACTAACGTATTAAACTATCTTCTTTGCAGATGAACCAGATCCCCCGACAGACCTACAGCTCGTTTGTTGTTCGGATCTTTCGTGCGTCTCCACGAACGAACAGACCGAGGTTAGTGTTTCTGAACGATGTGTTTTCTGTCATATTTACGCCTGTTTATCATGCTTACAGCCGTACATCCACCGGCGACTATCGATATTTTCCTGAATTTTATCTATCGGTCATTACATCAATCAACTTAAATGGTTTTCTTCATTTTTACTGTACTACTATACACATATTTTCTTACAAACATTTTAAACATTAAATATATATGCTGTTTACAGAATAACGTGCTTTCTGTGTGGACTAATACTGTAGTCGCTAAGATGAACAACTTTAAGTTTGTTTGTATCACTAGAGTCCTTCAGTGGTTTAATTGGCAGGGCGCACCATAGTTCAACCCTATCGTATGCAAAACTTTTGATTAGGACTTAAGTAAGTAAAAGCATGCCCGTGTTCAGAATTGTGCATCTTAACGAAAAATTTCAAGGAAAAGATCTCCTGCTGCTTGGAGATTCAAAAAATGTATTACGAACGAAACAGCACCGACAAGGAAAGCTGTGCAAACAATCCACAAGGTTTATTTGTTTTGATTCCTGATATGACCAACTTGGAAGACTAGTTTTGAAAAAAAACCCTGTTTTTTCTGCGTTGGCGGGTAAACTGAATAAGGTTGATACGGTATGTTTTTGCCTGTGGGATGTAGTGTGAAGCTATTTCATATCCCATACCATATCAACATTTGTTGATCAAACCCTTATAGTACCAATTTGGTCTTTTTTGGTTGGCTTTCATGTCCGTACATGAAACTCTTGATACAATTCGCTTGCTTGCTTGGTTAAAACACTTTGTTTCTCTCAGGTTGAAAGCGAACCTTTGAAACAGTGCCAACTAGTACCAGACTCCATGATAAACACTCAGCCAGGTCACGTGATAGGCTACTTGAAGCCAAGAGATGAAGATAAAGGAGATGTGTAAGTACCTTATACTAACAGGAGCCATGTTTTCACTCAGGAAACCAACTCTAAGTTAACTGGATATCTTTCCAGCTGAATAACTGGAAAAACTACATCTAACATACATGAATAAATATCGAACACAGTACTGTAGGCAGACAAAACGAAAGACGTAGCAAAACACACGCCTACCAAAAAACCACAAAAGTATTATTGAGTTGCCTTGGATAAGCTTTTCATCAATCGCTGCAAAGTCCAGATTGTCCAATATTGAAGAACTGAATTAGGTCGAACATTCCAAGTTTTTTCGCATACCGCTGGATGAAACAACAACAAAACGTTTATCTTTGAACCGTTTATTGTTACGGGGAACGAATCCACTGTTTGAAATTTCAGGAAGTAAGAACAATTTAAGAAGAATTTAATGCTGAATCGTCAAAAAGTTGACAAAAGCCGAACCTCACAAATAATTGGTTCTTTAAAGAAAAGCGTGTATGTTTTAAAAAAATGCATTTTGTGTGACGCGTGTTTAAAAACTATTGAAGTTTTATAGCAAATGTATAGTTTATTAGTGGTTTTACCGCCCAGCTGTTTTGTATATTTTGAAAATCAATATATTCTCCAAAACTAAACGTACACGTAAAAAGCGGCAAAAAAATTGGACGTTCAAAAAGCGTTTTTAGGTTCTGAATTCAGTTCTAATCTAGCAGTTACTTTTCCCTGTAAGTACGTGTGCTAATGAAGCAAAATATTGCCGATGACGTCAGGAAATATTCTCTTAATATGTGAGCACTTGGCTCCGTTCCTTACTAAAGATTACAATATATTTGATGATTTTGTCTTCCATAGCTTCACCTTTTCCCTGGGAAATACCAACTCTTACTTTGAAGTGAAACCGAACCAGACGCGTGACGCTCGGGCTCTTGGAAGTTTGCGTGTGAAGAATGAAAATTTCTCTGTAACAAACGGTGAGGGGGTGGAAGTTTATGCAGTCACCATTACAGCAGAGGATAGGTTCCAATTGTCGTACACCAAGACAATTTTGCTGGTCAACAGAGGTAATTGTCGAAGCAAGTTAAAACTAACCTTGTCTTGCTCTAAAACATTTAACAGTTACACTATGCTTAGTGAAATTAGAAATTAACTCACCCGTTGTCGAAAAACAGTATTAAGACCGCTGGAAAATAAAACTGCTCAACACAGCACCACTTTCCAGTTTTTTCTATGCATCAATTAGTAATGTTATTGTCTTTTTCTATGTTAATTCTGTGATCCTGTTTCTTGACTATGTTTATTACCCGTAATGTTATATACTCATACACCGAATTCATAAAGCCTGGAGCGAGCATGGAGTCGAGGCGTTTAAAGACCGTACAAAAGAATGTTTCAGACCCTGCAAAAACAACCCTATTTTATTTATACTTTGTCAGTTTGTGTCTATTTTAGTGTTATCACTAGTATTTTACACTATTTTATTCTCTCAGACATATTTTATTCCTATTTAATCTGTTAGGGAAAGTTGAGCTTCTATTTTAATTGTGGTTAACTTTTATTTTAAACCTATTTTAAAGAAAGATTGGACAAGGTTGTGATTTCTTTTGTCCTATTTTAAAATGCCTCAACTCAATGCTCGCTCCAAGCTTTAGGAACTCAGCGTACGCAACGCTACTATTTTTGGGTGCCCAGTCTATTTTAGTTTTTACTACTTCTGAACAACCCTTATTTACACTCCTTCTGATTATAACTAATTATGTACTATATATCGTAACACAAAAATAGTTGTTACTAACAAGTTACAGTTTGTCATTTTGCATAAAGTTAAGGTAACAACTGATCGTGCACGAACATTACGTGTAATTTATTTCTCGAGCTAAGGACTCGAACTTTCTAATTTTGAAGTTATCACTGCGTTGTTTTCCCACCATTTTGTAAAAAGCACGCAAATTCCTAAAGTAATAATATAATAATAATAATAATAACAATAATAGTAGTAGTAACAATAACAACTTTAATTTCCGAATTACGCTCCACTGCTCACAAACAAAACCTTCAAGTCAAGGCTAGGTGCTCACTTTTCATACATTTGTTGTATTTTTGAGCACTTGGCCTTGACTCAGTTCTTTTGAAATGGTTCCAACAGAAAGATTACGAACTTAGACTAAACGTAAGGCAGTTGCTATATATGTCCTTACATCCGTTTGCTTTTTTGTGTGTTTATGTGTTTGTTTCCTTACTCTAACGTCCACTTGTTGGTTTATTTCTTCACCCATTTCATCACTGTTGTGTGTTGCAGATGTTTGCAAAGACAACCAATGCGTTGAAACAAGCTCGTGCAGAAGACACAGCGACCTGAAGGGGTACGACTGCATCTGCCCAACGGGCTGGAGGGGCAACGGGCTGAAGAATGGCACTGGCTGCACTGGTATGGGGGCAATATATGGCTTGTGTTTGTATTAGTTATATGTTCAAGGTTTTATTATATGGCTGAATGATTTCGCGTGCTGTGATTGGTCAATTCCAGGTCCGCAAGTTGCCGTACGGACCGCTATTTTTTTTCAAAACCAGAATAACCAACAAAGCCATATGATAAACATCTTATTAGCCTTGTTTGCTCAGTCCGTACGGCAAGTTATGGATCCTCGAATTTTCCTTCCGCGCTTGGGCCATAAAAGGAAGGAAAAAACTTGGTCCATAACTTGCTGTACGGACCTCGCACTCGGCTAATAAGAGGTAAGTATTGTATGGGGGTAAATATGGCTGTAGTTTGTATTAGTTATGCATATAAGGTTGCACTGGTATGGGGTAATATATGGCTGTAGTTTGTATTGTATTGCTCTTGTATGCAAGGTTCTGCTGCTGTCGGGATAATATATGACTGTGACTTGTACTGGTTGTGTGTCAAAGCTGCACTGGTATGGCGATAAAGTATCGTGATTTGCATTCAGGAAGGTAAAGAGAAAAATGGAGTTTGCAACTGCAGTTATCTGACATACATACATTAGGTTCCCTAAGCCGAAGAATATTCGATTAACTTGGAGTAACCAATGGTAAGGTAAATGCTTATAACACAATTGTCATTCCATTGCTCTACCATTAACAAAAACAGAACCAGCTTTTCACGGTTTGTATTACATTGCAAGGTCTTTTGCGCAGCGTAGTCTATTTCTCCAACCGTTTTCATTACATCCTTCTTTATTGATCATGCAGCGCTCCAGAAGTGTCGTCTTCTTTTCTGGCAAATGAACTAAAAGCTTGTTTCAAAACCGGAGATCTTGGCTCACCTTTTGCCGCATATTTTATAAGAGATAGAGTAAAAACCCGCATAAAAGAACAGGTGTTTCCGGGGTTCAGGCAGATTTTGTCCTTAAACATCGGGTGTTTTCTACAAAATTAGCCTGAAACTATTATTATGGTGTTCTTAAAATTATTTCTTTAAATAAATCACAGTGCTGATTGACAGAAGATAACATTCGTTTGGTAACAAAGATTGTCCATGTGCAGAAACAGTTGCTAACTGTACCTGCTGTAAAGCCCAGTCCTGCACCAGCTAATTACCCAGTATTTTGGTTACTACTCTAATCTAACTGACAGCCGATTTTTTTTATATGAGCCGAAAAATTTCAATTTTTAGGCTGAATGTGTTCTTGTGCATATGACATCTTTTTGAGCAAATTTCAGTCTAAGTGTTCTTTATCAACTTGTTCTTTTATGCGGGTTTACACTGTATTTGACAAAGACATAATGTTAAGTCACTACCTGGATGTCACAGTAAACCCCCAAACCTTTTAGCTGAAAGACGAAGGACAAACGTAGCCATTTCGTAGCTTCATCCCAAAGCCCTTCACTTGGGTTAACGAACCCGAAAAGAATCCGCGCAGACGCCTGGGAATAAGGCTAGGACAAACGGATACTGGAAATTGAAAATCCGTCGACAATTTTTGAGACGTGCTTTCAAGAATATAGCTGCTGACGAGCAAAATATAGCAAACTTAAAATGTTACTAGATCAGCTGCTAAAAGTGTTTGGACGTTTTAAAGCATTAACTATTCTCTGCCTTACAATAATTTGCTAGAAAAACACATGTTAAGGACAATGGACATCATAACAGGAGCGGCTCACTAACCCCATTGATATAGTATTAAAACAATTGTATTCTTGTCGATAGACTGTGGCCTTGGTAAGAAAGGAGACCGAGATAACATGTGCTACGAGATCGACGACTGCCTCTCCAACCCGTGTTTGAACCAAGGGACATGTGTTGATGCAACCGCTGCCTACACGTGCGCGTGCAGCGTGGGCTTCACAGGGAAGCGTTGTGAGACCGACATTGATTACTGCGAGGGCCAGCCTTGTAAGGTATTGCAATCAATTTGATTTTCTTTGGTTTTTTTTGGTTTGGTTTACCCTGGAGACCAGAGGTATACTCGCTGTTCCAATCGAAAAATTCACGTGAACAGGGCCGGCGAAGCCGGCAAACGAGCGTGAGTTCCGCAGCGAGCGGAGTGAGCTTCCGCTCACTCTCAAATTTCGCAACACGGCAGATTAGTCAAAGCCCACAGCAGCGAGCCGTAATTCTGGCACCCAGGGTAGTTTTGGTTTTATTTTCAATAGAAAGACGTGTGCACAGCATGTACAACAACCACACCTTCATCATTGCCGATCCATTAAAGTCATTAAAATCGATCTGAATTGTATTGGAAATTGTCTTAGTGAAAGGGAACTAAAAAGCCATACTTTGTTTTTAAAGTTTGGTTCTAAGGTGTTTTTTGGAAAGTTTGATATTATTTTCTTCTTTATGCTTGCGTAGTTGTACCTAGCTCTCCACTGCAACAGATCTTTTAGCCACTAGTGGACTTTATCTTTCGTTGATAGGAAAGGATATTGAGTAATGGAGACTACTGTTAAATCCCAAATTAAAGCCCTTAACTTGTTTAAGTTGTGTATGCTTTTGGGGGCAGAATTTATCTGGACAAATGGTACAAATAAGTCCGAAAACATTTAAAACCAACCGATACACCGTGAAATATCATACGGTTCAAATTGTTGTTCCAGGTTCTAGTTAGTTTATAAGTTCTTTAGTTTCTGTTTGTTTGAGGAAACATGGAAAGTGAAGTAGAAAGGTTCTTGCAATCGGAATACATTAGATAGGCCTATATTTCACGTGTAATCCAATGAATACCAATTGTAAATACCTTTCTTCGTAATTTTAATGTTTCCTTAAACAAATAGAAAATAAGGAACCTATAAATTAACTGGGGGCTTACACCCGTGGAGGGGTATTGTTTTGTTAGCAGGTTATTTAGCTTGAACATGGGGGGAATTGTAAACCGGGGGATTTAATGTTGGATCGATGACTGGGTTTGTGATTCAACCCGTCTCTTAAAGGCTGTAAATAATTGACTGGCTTTTGCTTGTTATGTTTCATTTGATATTATTTTGATGATTTCTCTCCAGCTTGTAGCGTTGCTATAACATTTTATGCCGTATCAAAAAAAAATTGGTACAACATAGAAGCAGTCAAGTGAACAGTAACTTATGATCCATGGAATCTGATTAGAAGATCAAGTCATTCGATTAAAAATATGTGTGCATTACATTGTGCGTTAGTGGTTTTAAAATTACTTGACAAGTATGATCTTGTTGGTCACTTTTGCTTAGCATTTTTCATTGCTGTGATTTCAGTTTAGTATCGGCATCTTATCTTTGAATTTAACTGTTGTGTGTTTGAACTTGTCTATTCTATAGAATAAAGGTGTCTGTGTGGATCAACTTACAAATTTCGTTTGCAACTGCCCCAATGGTTTCAATGGACAGACATGTGATCGGCAGCCTTCTCTGTGCGCAGAATGTGCAGACGAGGAAGAGACTTTATGTGTTACATTTGAACAGGCTGCAGTGAGGTGAGTTGAACCAGGGACGTGTAGAGTGTGTAAACAAGGCAGCGACTTTATGTGTTACCTTTGAACAGGGTGCAGTGAGGTGAGTTGAACCAGGGACGTGTAGAGTGTGTAAACAAGGAAGGGACTTCATGTGTTACCTTTGAACAGGGTGCAGTGAGGTGAGTTGAACCAGGGACGTGTAGAGTGTGTAAACAAGGAAGGGACTTCATGTGTTACCTTTGAACAGGGTGCAGTGAGGTGAGTTGAACCAGGGACGTGTAGAGTGTGTAAACAAGGAAGGGACTTCATGTGTTACCTTTGAACAGGGTGCAGTGAGGTGAGTTGAACCAGGGACGTGTAGAGTGTGTAAACAAGGAAG